>SNQJ01S0045692.1:18818-46871 GCA_010110895.2 Picea sitchensis | reverse complement strand
CCAACATTGTAATTCCCTGTTGATCGAGAAAACGACCATGCGACATATACACCAAATATATTATTAAAGAAGTTTAACATATGTTTTGAAAACCAAATTGATTTAAGTAAATGCATTTTGAAATCAAATTGGTTTAAATAAATGTTTAACATATGTTTTATAAGTTAATTGAAATAAATGTTATTAGAATACTTTAATCTTTTGTTGGGAGATAGTTGAATTGCCTGTGTGCAAATCTATATATCCATGTTGTAACAAGGATGGAAGTGAAAGAACCTGCCATGTTCATCAATCCAATGGCCATCATCTTCGTGTTTCCATCACATATGTTTTCCCCATTTCTATACCTTCTTGTTACATCATTATCACAAGCATTATCATTAGGATGATTCAATACCAATGGAATTGATTGGAATTATTTTCTGCATTACCAAAATGGAAAATGCTAATAATAAATACTGTGAGTGAGATGAGTCCGGTGACAACCTCGATTTTTATTGCCAATCCTAAGTAACTTCCATTAAAACACAGAATGGTAAGGGAAGGTGGATTCAGCCCTTTTTTAAAGTGACCAATCTGCAGGAAACAAAATAGTATGTGTGAGATACCAGATTACAAATCTGCAGGAAACAAAATAGTATGTGTGAGATACCAGATTCCAGAGTTCAATGGTCATAAAGATAAAATGCACACACAGAAATGAAATCTGTGGGGGGCAATGTATGTGAAGGAAGCCACTTGTCGTCATGGAGATCAGAGATCGGAAGAGGGAATAGTGCATTATTACAATGCTAATGTCGTGTTTATNATGGTCATAAAGATAAAATGCACACACAGAAATGAAATCTGTGGGGGGCAATGTATGTGAAGGAAGCCACTTGTCGTCATGGAGATCAGAGATCGGAAGAGGGAATAGTGCATTATTACAATGCTAATGTCGTGTTTATCAACCTTCGTGGCGAACACAATTGCCACAATTGCATTAGCTAGAACTACTGATGTGAAGGGCTCACAATTAGTTCAGATCAGACCAGACAATTGTACAGTACGTGACATCCAAAAAAAACATATTAATAAATCTAAACTAAGAGCAAAATGGCTGCAATGAACCACCACAATAAAGTTTTGAAATCTAAATCAAGGCTAACAGTCCAGTGAGAACATAGGTGTGTTAAATAAGCATGAGCAAGTTTAAACCCCAAGATTTGTTAGCTATAAACTAACATACCCTTCCACTAGCATACCCCTACCCCTAAGCAGGGAAATGCGGAAGTGAATTGAGGTAGTTATGTTCATGGATCAAAAGAGTATCCCACATTTGCAATGTTTTCTATATTCTCAAATTTCTAATCTTAAAACTCTTTTATAAAGTATGAAGTTAGTAAAGTGTAAATAAAATTTAAATGATGATAATGTTTTGTAATTTAGATTATGTAAATTATAAATTTATAAATTATTCAACATTAATGATATTTTTAAATTATTCTCAAATCAACCTAAAATCAAACCTTCACATAACACACATCTTTAAACCTTAAAAATAATTTTTTGGCACTGCATATCAACATAGATAACACACTTCTCACAATATTCCGTCTCCACAATCACTCTTTAAAATTTACAACAACTCTAACAATATATATGCAATATTAACTCATTTTTTTTAAGAAAAAATATGCAATAAATTTATTCTATTTTATTTTTAGGTTTCGCTCCGAAATATATTCATTCAAAAGTATCAAAATGTAGGAAATATTTCTGAACATATGTATAAAAAAAAGAGGTATTGTTAAAGAATTTAGTAAAAAGACATGGCATGTAAATCAATCCTGACCTTTCCAAAGAAAAAACATAGGAAATATTTACACACCAAAGAACTCAATCTTTTCAAAAGAAAAAACGTAAGAAATCTTGTCATGCAAATGAAGAAAAGGGTGATTTTAAAACCCCCCTAAATTTATATGTATAATAAATAGAGGAATCCCCATGATATATAGGAAAAATAATCTATTTTTATCAATAATATAATATGTATATACAATTTTTTGGCAAATTTTTTAGTCAATTATATAATCTTGGAAAATCTTTAAGTGAACTATACAATATTGTAAAATCTTATCCAATCTTGCACGAAATTATACAACCTTGTAAAGTTTTGGCAAATTATTTGATAAAGTATAAAATCATATATAATAATAGGAAAATGTATTCATTAAACTGTAATATACTCATTTTACATATTTGGAAAAATAAACATAATTTGTCCATCCAATAGACAATGTTGCAAGCATCTAGGGTTGTATTTGTCAAGGTTATCAATGTACACTCTTGCATATCCCTCTATCAATTTTTGTTTTAAGCTCAAAATACCTAATACATCAACATTAATATTGAATCCTAGTCATGAGATCCATTTCAATTTAGACTCAAAACACATCAAAATAGTTTTCAAATTAGGCTCAAAACACAAGCCATTTTCCTATCATAAAAACCTAGCAAATTGGTCGACATTTATCTTAGTCAAATTTCCTAGATGATTTTGTCTTTGTAACATCCCGCTCTTGCGCACACCTGATTGGACTTATTCTTTGGGCACACTTGCGTGCAAGTGATCCGGTTCATTATATGATTGATTGTTTCGATTATGGATTATGATGATGTTGTGGATATGATGATATGTTATTTTATTGTGTTTATATGGACAAGTTCTATTGACTGGTTTTTCCTGAGTGTAAAGGACTTTGGACCGATTGAGGATGCCAATGGCATATATGGACCTCCTTGGACTCTGTATCGAGTCAGGGAGTGGACTATTATGGTTTGAGTGTTTTTGATATTGCAGATGTGACATATGACTGGTATATTATGATGTTGATTTTGGGATAGCTGACATGTTTCATTGATGTGTAGGCTAACGATAGCTTGCTAACCAGACTCACATTTGGAGTAAAGGGATCATGCACGACAACCAAAGATATTTTGGGGGAGGTGTGGAAAAAACCCTTCCATATCCTACTAGCACTCTCGTTGTGGCTCGAACTGTAGGTTAACAATTACCTAGTTCGAGAGATCCACAATGTCATGAAGGTAGACTGTGACAGTCGCTCACAATAATTATAAGGGGAGTGTAATAAGGCAGGGTCCTTATTCCTTAGAGGCCCTTAGTCTCCCACAAGGTCACCTGACGGAGTATTGACTCTAAGGGTTGGACGACTACCAAAATCAGTGAAAAGGTGAGTGGCACCTTTGGAACATGTAGTGCATCTTGAAGGGCACATCGCATGGATGAAACTTGAATGAAGGTGAGTGGCACCCTTGAAGAACATAGTGTGTCTTGAAGGGCACATCGCGGTTTTTAAACACTTGTGAGTCAATGAACCTAAGTACCCAAAAAAACTATGTGTCCTTAGGACTTGGTCAGCCTTAAAATAAATATTGCATGAGTAAAGTAAGAAAACAAAAAATATTATAAATTTCCCTTAAAAACACTTTTGATGAGCCTAGTGAATTTAAAGCCTAGGTCTAAGTAGGACATGAAAAAAAACAAACTATTTGAAGCATTAACAAAGGGGGATGAAAAAAATTCAAACATAAATAATTAATTTAAAATTTTTAATGGAGGATTAAAATATTTAAAAGATTAATTGTTGACCAAGTACAAACTTGCTAATTCAAAACTTAGACCTAAAAGGGGAAACTTAAAGACAAAATGAATGTGGACCATAGAAGGGAATTTAGCCTAGATAACTTTCTAATTTCGAACTCAACTAAGCTTTAAAAAAGGCGTCAGTCGTTAAGGGAATGTAAGGGAATAAAGGGACATCGAGGAGTGTTTTTATGAACGTTTTTAGGTGGGTGAGGGAAATTGGAAAATTAAATTAATTAATTAAATGAATTTATGGTGCAACTAGGGAATCGGGTGACATGTGTACGGGGGAGAATTTTCCTAATAATAAATTTTGATAAAAATAATTTGGTGTGGTTTTGGCAACAAGTCACTAAGAAAAATCTATAAAAGAAATGGCGGAGGAGGAAAAAAAAACACGTTTGGTATGCGTAAGGTTATGCTTTCGTATTTTACTCTTGACTAGTTTTTCTTGTGGGAGTTGGGACACCCAGATCGGATAATGAGTGGTAGCTCGACCTTGCGAGGCGAGCTGGGAGATACCATTCTTTGGTTTGTGTGTGTGGCTCCTTTGTGGCTCGGGGGAAGACTAGTACCCCTAGCATTGGCTGGGAGGTATCGGTGAGGTCCCAGCGGTTAGAGAGCAAGAGTTAGTCGGAGCACAAGTGCAGGACATCGATTTTGATTCGTCATCATTAGTCATGATATTCTGGGTAAAACTGTAATTGTATTATGATTTGATTTATATTTGCATGGTTGTGATCGTCAGAAGACGCCTTCTTCTTACTCAGTTTTGGCATATGTATTGTTATGTTGATTGCAAAATGGTTTTGGTGGATCTCATCATATTTGAATTCTGAATTAAAAAGGAAAATTAGTTGATTATACCCTCAGTGGACATTATGTTGCGTTAGTGATAAAATAGATTTATTTTCTTTCATTCGCTGGACTGGGTGTGGGTTGTGTTATATCATTGTAGTCCATTGGTTTTCTTCTTTTTGTTCACACCCTGACTGAGATTTATGCCCTAGTACTCTGCGCGCTCTTTGTTTTATCACTTACCCCAGACTTACCCTCACGTGCAAAACTTCGATGCACCCTCCCTTCTTGTTTTGCCTTAGCCATCAATCTAACCTTGCATTGTTGACCCTTGCTTGTAGCTCTGCAATTTTTCCTTGGCAAATTTGTCCCCAGAACCCTCTGTGTGTTAAGCAAATCGTTCCTCCTTTTCTCAGCAATTTCATGGAAAATCGTTCTCAGGATTCCTCTGTGTGTATTCAACAAATATTCCCTCCTTTCTCAGCGATTTCATGGCAAATCGTTCTCAGGATTCCTCTGTGTGTATTTAACAAAGCGTCCATCCTTTGCTTCAATATTTATTGATGCCACATTATAATTGTTCCTGCATTAGCTGCAGACTCAACTTCCCAAACGTTTGAAGCAAGACTTCATCTCTAAGCTTAAGGTTGATAACCATATCGATCTTTGTTACATGTTCTAGAATCTCTTGCAGTCAAAAGAAAGGAAAACTGCTAAGAAGAGAAATGGAAATGCTAGTCTGAAAGTAAACTAAGTTCAAAGGACAATGGTGTCAAACTCCTGCACCTAATAAATACAGATAACAGGATTGCTATATTAGCCACTGCAGAAAAAGTCAACAGTTTTCTTTGGTAATGCATAGAAGCCACTATTACCGTGATGGTGGAAAACTGCTAACAAAGGGTACATATGTAACTGATTGGATAAGAAGTAAGAAGGCTAAGATTAATGGCTTTTCTGGCTTGTGTGCATAGCTTTAATGCTCACGCGCAATGCCTTCTTTTGTTTCCCTCGATGGTTGGAATGTTAGCTCAACTTTCTTGCTTCCCTCATTGGCATCCCCAGCTAAATGAGCATTTTCCCACCTGGCGAATTGTTGTTTACTCAGCGAAAATTTCGCTGCTTTCTCTGCCATCCTCACTGAGTTTAACCTCTGACGTTCTGGGTTGTCCCCACTGGGATTGGTATCCCTAGTGTTTTTTTATTTTTCATTGTAAATAGAGTTAAATACTTTTAATTTGGTAATGCTTTAATTCTGTAATGCTTTAAAGCTGCGATCCTTTTATAATTTAGTAATGTTTTAATGCAACGATCTATTATAATTTGGTAATGCTTTAATGCTTTAATGTAGCGATCCTTTTATAACTTAGTAATGCTTTAATGCAACAATCTTTTTATAATTTAGTAATGCTTTATAATTAGTAATGCATGACAAGCACTAATTATCAATTTGCATTAATTATGGTAAGTTTTTATTAAATTAATTCTCAGATATGTGTAAGAGTGTGTTAATAAAATGTGTTTAATTAAATGAGTTCTTATCCATTTGAATTACTTATGGCAAGTTGATCTTAAATTAAGACTTGGATATATAGAGAGAGTGAGTTTAAGTGGTCGTGAAAAAAATTGTCACTCTCCTTTCTCTAATTCAATCTCACCATGTTACTTATTGTTTTATTATGATCGTTGACCTAGATTTTACGCGCTAAGGAAATAAGGCTTACCTTGGGTGTTACCCTTAAAATAAGGAGAAGTGTTGTAAATATTTTTCTTATAATTATCACTTGGAAAATTAAAAACGTAGATATAAATTGATATCGTTAATTATAACTTCTTGTTGAGAAGAGGGGATTGTTCAAGATCCTTTAGACGTATATAAAATAACAATAGAAAAAGGATTGTGGTTAGATTTACATTTTAGGAACAAGAATATTTTATTAATTTAGATGGCCTCTAATAAGAAAAGAGAATGGTAGCTTCATAATGATTTTAGGTATTAAGTAATGCTTATTTACTTGGTTTCCATTATAGAGTTGGCAGTTAATAAGTTCAAGGTTGGGTTACATTGTTAATATTACATGCGATCAAATGTGTGATTACCTTGTTGTTAAGTAATGCGTTTGTATTCCCATATTTTAGACGGATGATTGATGATTATCGTACTCTTGCACAAATAGATTTATCTTCATAATTTGAGTTTTAGATTTTAGACTTGTGTGCAATAGGATTTTATGTATTAATGAATGATGGATCCCAATATTTACTTGCGTTATAGATTTATCAATGATTACTGGACTAACAACCCTTGCACCATGTAGATAGAATGATTGATTTAATATATGTTCTAATGCGCCAATAAATATTGATGATGCTTGATTGATTTAGAACTAGACTACTAATGCACTATTAATTATTGTTGATGTTATTTTCCTAATGCTAAAGCAAAAAAAAAAAACAAAAAACAAAAACAATTTTTTTTTTTCTACTTCTTGTACGTCATTTTGTGTCGTAACGATTGGGGTCGTTACATATGGTATCAGAGCCGGTTCAAACTGTGACTTGGAATCATTACGACTTCCATTGATTAGACACTTGATTATAAAATGTCGCTAATTAAATTGATTTGTATTCATGCAGGTAATCATGGCTAGAGGACTCCGCGGAAGTAGACGACGGAGTGCTAGGGGAGGAGGCACAACGCCTCCAGTAGCCTCCACGCAAGAGGGGTCTAACCCCCAAGGAGTAGAACGGGTTGTCGGATAGGAACAGATAGTTGTGGGAGATGTGGTTGGGTTGATGAGGTCCTTTCAAAGGATGTCAAAGGCCCTGATTAGTCGTTTGGATAGAGATGAGGCTAGGGCACTGGCATCTCCTAAGGGTCCACCGTGCACCCCAGTCGATATTGGTAGCGTTGACCGAGAACTCGAGAAGGTCAAATTTCTCAAGTTCTTTGGTGCCATGAATGATGCAGCTGCCGAGTTATGGTTGGAAAATATGGCGATGTGCTTTGCACTTCGCGACTATACCTCCAACATGAAGGTTTGCATGGCAGTCTTTCAACTGAAGGGAAGTGCTCTTCTATGGTGGAAGACACTCCTGCCGCAATTGAACATGGTCATCAAAGACGTGTCATGGGAACTATTCGAGGAATGGTTCCGGGAGAGGTATCTGTCGGAGGAATTCATTGAGAGTTAGCTCAATGAGTTCAACACCTTGCGATATGGAAGTCGTATGGTGCTCGAGTACGAGGCCCGTTTCATGGAGCTTCTTCAGTATGCTCCCCACCTGAATACCGAGAAACTTAAGGTCAACAAGTTCGTGTTCGACCTTAATGTCAACATTCATGCAAAGATTATGATGCCTCAAAATTTGCATGATGTTGTCTAGAAGACCCTCATAACAGAGGAGGAGCTCATTATCGTGGGTCAGAGAACGAATCCAGTGAGACCGACAAGACCGACGACATCTAGTGCGCAGCAGCATCAGACACCAGTTAGACATCCACCAGGGTATTGAGGAACTCTGAGAGGATCCACTTTTACTACACCATGATGACTGACACCTCAGCAATGGACTCCTTACAGAGGACCACAACACCAACAACAACGTCGACCGCAACAAAAACAATTTAGGTATGTTCAATAGAACAGACCAAGGTTCCAGGCCGGTGGGTCATCAGCTTCTACTTCAGGTACCAAGAGTACTAGACATGCGGAGAGCCACATTACTAGCGTGACTGCCTAGTTGAGAGGACCAGAGAATCCATATTAGCTGAACCCACTACCGTAGGATATTTGGGCAAGGCCCGTCGAATTCATGCAGCAGTGAATAACCACCAGGCTGAGCACCAGTCTACTGTGCTCGAGACATCAGGTACCATTGCTAACCAGACCCTTAGTATTTTGATAGACCCAAGTGCTATAGATAGCTTTATTTATGGTGCATTGCTAAAAATAATTAAGGTAAAGGCATTCGAACATGATGATTATAGCTACATAGAGATGGATTTGGGAGCCAAACAAAAGGTGGAGGAAGGGTTACAGGTTGTATCCTTAACCTGGGGGATTTTGTNCAAAGGCCAACCTGTACATCACGATCTTAGGATCTTATGATGTTGTGATCGATATGTACTGGTTGGAATCGCATGAGGCGATACTCAACTTTAAGATGAAACAGTTAAGTTTGGTCAATGATGAGGGACATAGACGTGTGGTTGTAGGAAGGAACCAAGGAGTTTCCCTAAGGTTCATCTCTTCCCTACCGCTACAGAAGAACGTGTGCAAGGGAGGCAAGATTTATGCGATCCTTGCGTTGAATGAAAAGGGAGTGACAGAATGACTAGAAAACCTTCCAGTAGTACGAGAATTTGTGGATGTTTTCCCAGAGGAGTTACCAGGGTTGTTGCCTGAGAGGGAATTGGAATTTACCATCGACCTAAAACTGGGAACTGAACCGATATCAAGAACGCCTTATCAGATGTCGACTCCTGAGTTACAGGAGTTGAAAATGCAATTGAAGGAGTTTTTGGATCTAGGACTTATACATCCAAGTGTGTGATCGTGGGGTGTGCCTGTTATTTTCATCTAGAAGAAGGATGGGTTGTGGAGACTCTACATTGACTATCGCCAATTGAACAAGGAAACGATCAAGAACCAATATATGTTGTCAAGGATAGACAATCTGTTTGATTAGATGAAGGGCACAACCGTGTTTTTGAAGATTGACTTGAGATCAAGGTATCACCAGTTGTGGATCAAGGAGGAAGAAATTCCTAAGACCGCATTTAAGATGAGGTTTGGACATTATGAGTTTATTGTTTTACCGTTTGGACTGACAAATGCCCCAGGGGTATTTATGATCTTGATGAACGAGGTGTTCCGCGAATACTTGGACAAGTTTTTTTAAGTATTCATTGATGATATCTTGATATATTCTCAGATGATGGAATAACATGACGAACACTTGCGCTTGGTATTAAAGTTTCTTTGAGAGAACAAATTGTTTGGGAAACTCTCGAAATGCTTGTTTTATCAATCAAAGATTCATTATTTAGGGCATGTCATCTCCGACGAAGGTATCGATGTGGACACAACGAAGTTTGAGGCTATTATGGAATGGCCTACACCAACGAATGTCCTAGAAGTGTGTAGCTTCATGGGTTTATCGGGATACTATCGGTGGTTCGTCGAGGGTTTTTCGAAGATAGAAAATCCGATTACGGAATTGTAGAAGAAAAACAAGAAGTTTTTATGGAACGAGAAATGTGTGGAAGCATTTTGAAGGCTCGAGGAATTGTTGACAACAACACCGATACTGAAGGTCCTTGACATGGAAAAGGACTTCTTGGTATGCACTGACGAATCCAAGGAAGGCTTAGGCAGAGTCTTGATGCAAGACGGTCGAGTGATCACTTACATCTCGAGAAAGTTAAGAAGGCATGGGGAGAACTATGTGATGCACAACTTGGAGTTTTTATCCATTGTGTATGCCCTGAGAGTGTGGAGACACTACCTTATTGGACACAAATTTGAACTAAAAATGGGCCACTGTGGTTTACAACACACTTTTACGTAAAGCGACTTGAACGCGCGACAAAGGCGTTGGTCTAAATTGCTTAGAGAGTATGATTTCAAGATTACCTACATAAAAGGAACAATGAACAGAGTGGTGTATGCATTGAGTCAGAGACCACGCATATTTTTGGTGATACCTCTTTAGACGAATCTACATGAAAATATTCTAACTTTACAGCGCAACGATGACTGGTATAGGGAGGTTAAGGAATTTATCGGAAAAAACACCATGATGGTACCTAAGTTTGAGGGGTTTACTATGGACAACGACTGATTAATGAGATTTAATAATCGGATTTACGTACCTCCCAACGACGAGTTGAAGAGTTTGATCTTAAACAAAGCTCATGGAGCAGTGTACATGGCTCATCCAGGAGTCACGAAGATGAGGGAAGACTTTAAACCCTTATTATTTTGGAAAGGAATGAAGGAGGACATAGTTAACTACATGGAAAGATGTCTAGAAGCACATGATTGAGGTATTATATTTAACCTAATGATTGAGTCAACGGATCTGCACATGATTCCTTCGGCATCTCTTGTTACAACGACTTAACTCACTAAAGGCAATGGTTTCTTTCTTTATCTGATGTTGAAGGTCACGAAAGACAAAGATTTGAAGGTCACAACAACTGATGGCACTGGAGTATTGATCAACTCACAACAAACTAATCAAAAAATAAAAAATCCACTCTCCTACGCTATTTGTGTACAAGGATCAACGTTCACATCTTCCTGGCCATCTCGTGAGGGATTAAGACAGTACAGGCTCTAATACCAAAAAGAAAATAGAGGAGACAATTACACACAAATATTATTTATAATACACCAATAAACCAACATACAATACATATATTTATAGTTGGATTCAGATCCAACTAATTCCATATCTAGATAGAGAGGTTGAGAATCTCTCAACAACCTCCAACAAATCTCCAACCGATTCAAACCAAATACAAACCAATTCTATTGTAAGCATTATTCCAACATTATGCAAACTATGCTACTACATTATTGATTGATAGTCTTCTTTAAAATTCATATTCTATCTAGGACCTTTGTGTATGTCCATCCCTTCAAAGGTTTACCTTTAACTGAGCATAACTCTTGGTTGGATGGCCCATGAAAATGACGCAGACCCCCTTCTCCAGACCCGTAGGTCGGGATCCGCACAAGATCTTTTCTTTTCGGCCCCTGAGAGCTCGACTGGCTCTTCTATTTCCCTTTTGGGAAATCTACCCACAACAACACCTTGAGGGAATTCCTCCTTTATTTCGGGATATCAGATTTCGCGATTTCGCGAATCCTGTGGTCAAGCACCTTACCTCTTCGACCTCTGAAACCTGAAATATTCAATCACTTGGCCCTTCCTGATGTCAATTTCGGCTTTTCGACTTTCGCGAATTCGGGAGTTGCGATGTCGTGCAACTCTACTCCTCGACTCCCGAAATCCCGAAACTGGAAATTCCGAAATGGTACTTCGCCTCGTTGTTTCACAAACTCGACGACAAGTCTCCTGTCCTTCCACGTGTCACCTCCTCTTCGTTTCGGGTTTTATCCTCTACTATATTCCGATCTCTTGTCCTTAGGACTTCCGAAACTCCGAACTCCGAAGTTCCGAAACTTAACTTGCTTCCACACGAAAATTTCCTTTTCGCGTTTTGGGGATTTGATCAGCCAAGGATTTTGGCTTACACTTCGGACTTTCGAACCCCGAAATGCCGAAATGGTTGACGACCTGAACAAGTCAAAATCGACAGTCCACGTTGACTCTGCCTTTTTGAAGGGTAGATCTATCCAATGCTTAACTCCCCTGCAACTTCCCTGGATTCTACGGTCCTCGCTATTTCGGGGATTCTCCTTGGAGAATTCCGACCATCCAAATTTCTTCTTCAAAGATCTCTAGTTCTAAATTGACCTTGTGACTCTCTTCTGGAACCTATTCCCTACACGATAGCTAAAGTTCCCTTCTTCTCTTCAAATACCTTGAAGACGCTAACTCTCCTGAGCTTTCTTTCACTGATTCAAATCTCCTATGAGATTTCTACACGCACTCCTTGCGGCACTCTTCAAATACATCTAAGTATTTGAATCCTTTGACTCTGTGAAACTCCTTACGACAACAGTCTTCAACCCTCTCCTTGGTTGACAAGTTCTGAAATTCCAACCAGCCTACGCACACCTTGCACAGCTTATGTGCCTGACTTGCACTTCCGCGGGAAAAGAGAACAACAGTATCCCTCCTGAGCTTTCAGAGATGAACTCTGAACCCGTCAACGCACTCCTTGCGGACGCTCCACTGTACTCCTTACAGGAACTCTTGCTCAGATAGAGAAACAATTGAAACTCATCCCCTGACTCTCTCTCAAACTTCAAATACTTGACATGAAATCATGCATACATAGCATAAAAGAAAATGTACAACAAAAAGAGTAAAACAACTATAAGCATAACATTCAACATGTATACACAGAAAGCATTAGAACACCATGAGTCTGAATCAAAGCTTCATATATTAATCTTAGAACTTCTGTACATGGCTCTTCTACACAGATCTCTTCTCCTTCTCCTTTCTATGCTCTCTTCTCCATTGATAATGTTAATGTTACAAAATGATGCAAGATGAGGGTGTCTATAGTCGTTTTCCCTCCAGCTCCTAAAACTGTCTAATCTGCATTTAAATCTACCTACTTATATTAACTGCCTATAAATGCCTCTACTCCTTACAGATGAGAGAATATCACTCAAGATCTGTTTACAATATGGAAGCACACACTCTCTTAACTATTACATTAATGTCTGCACATCCAAGCTTTCAAAATAATTCAAACATTTTCAACATGTGCCAAAAATGAAATGGCGTTTGTCCCACGATCGCTTGTTGTTGGCGATGCTCCTGCATCATACTCCCTCGCTTGAAAATTTTCATGAACTCCTGTTCATGAGCTCTTGCACAATCTGCTCGTGCTTTTGAATGTCCGCTTCACTCTCCTAGCTGGCATCTTCAACTGGATGTCCCTTCCATTTGACCAAGTATTCGAAATACTCTTTTCTCCTGGTCCTCTTGCCGACTCTCTTGTCAAGTATACTCTCCATCTATGGCTTTCTAGCTACAGGCATTTGTTTAGTCCACTGAACCTTTGTCTGTTCACTATCTGCTCCTACTTCTTTAGCTCTGTAAGGGTACAAATCTGAGATGTTGAATATCGATGAAATTCCAATCCCATCGAGTAATTCAATCTCATATGCATTTGCCCCAAATTTTCTTATGATCCTGCATGGTCCAATCTTCTTCATCTTCAGTTTGTTATATGTTCCCCTTGGGAACCTTTCCTTCCTCAAATGTGCAAGAATCAGATCACCAACTTCAAATTGAAGTTCTCTCTTGTGTTGATCTGCTCTGTGCTTATACTCCTGGATTGAATTCTGTAATCGCTCCTTCACTTGGTTGTGAAGTTCTTTCATTGCTTCTATGAAATCTTTTGCACTAGCACTTCTAGTTTCATTCTTCTTTGAATCTTTCAATTCAGAAAATCATCTTGGCTGTATTCCATAAACAATCTGAAATGGACTCTGCCCTGTGCTTCTATTGATCGAATCATTATAAGCAAATTCCTCCTGTGGCAGAATGTGATCCCATTGATTGTGATGTTCAGTCACTAGGATCCTTAGTAAATCTCCCAAGCTTCTGTTCACAAATTTTGTTTGCCCATCCGTCTGAGGATGATAAGCTGAGCTAAATGGCAAACTCGTGCCCAACTTCTTCCATAAAGTCCTCCAGAAATGTCCCACGAACTTGGTGTCTCGATCGAAAACTATACTCCTTGGTAAGTCGTGAAGTCTGACTACTTCTTTGAAAAACAGGTTTGCAATGTGAGTTGCGTCGTTGGTTTTCTGACATGGTATAAAGTGTGACATTTTCGAAAATCTGTCCACTACCACAAAGATTGAATCAAACCCTCTTTGTGTTCTTGGCAATCCCAACACAAAATCCATGCTTACTGCATCCCATGACCTCTCTGGTATGGGTAACAACTGATATAATCCTGTGTTTTGTTTCCTTCCCTTTGTGTGCTGACAAATTCTGCATCTGTCCACAAATCTTTTGACATCTGCTCTCATCCCTGGCCAAAAATATGAGCCATTCAACTTCGATAACGTCTTATCATGACCGAAATGTCCAACCAATCCTCCACCATGTTTCTCTTTCAGTAGATTCTCCCTCATGGAGCATTTTGGAACACATAATTGATTACCTCTGAATAATAATCCATCCTCGATCATATATTCAACCCATTGAATTATATCCCTGAGAACTGGATTCTCAGATGCCTCATATGTCTCTTTGAAATCTGGATCTTCTATGTACATATCCTTGAGGTTATCAAAACCCAAAGTTCTGACTCTGAACTCCTACATAAGCAAACATTTGCTGCTCAAAGCATCAACAACTTTGTTAGCAGTTCCAGAAATATGTTTAATTACAAAAGTAAAATTCTGCATAAATTCAACCCATTTTGCATGCTTCTGGTTCAATTTATCCTGTTGAGTTACAAATTGTAAGGCACGATTATCACTATACAAAACGAACTCTTTAGGGATCAAGTAGTGCCTCCACTTTTTCAGTGCTTGTATGACCGCATAAAATTCTTTGTCATATGTGGAGTACTTAACCTTCGCCTTATTCAGTTTCTCACTGAAGTATGCAACTGGCCTGTCATATTGACTCAAAACTGCTCCAATTGCAAAACCACTAGCGCCACACCTGACCTGAAACGTCTTACTGAAATCTGGCAACACCAGAATTGGTTGTTCAATAATCTTCCTCTTTAACAAATTGAATCTTTTCTCTACTTCTTCTGTGCAGTGAAAAGATTTATGTCTTTTCTTCACTGTGTCCATCATTGGTGCGCTAATTCCACTAAAATTCCTGATGAATTTCCGATAGAAACTAGCCAATCCATGAAAACTTCGAACTTCAAAGATACTCTTTGGTGATGGCCAATTCTTAATCACCTCCACTTTATCTAGATCCATCTTCAACTTATCTGTAGAAATAAAAAACCCCAAATAAATGAGATATGTCTTCATGAATGATGATTTCTTCATATTCATCAGCAACTTCTCTTGCTGCAATCTTCTTATCACTGTAGCCAAATGCTTCAAGTGCTATGTTTCTATTTTACTGAAAATCAGTATGTCATCAAGATACACAATGGCAAATTTTTTGATGAAATCCTTCAAGACTTCATTCATCAACCTCATGAAAGTACTAGGCGCATTTGTTAATCCAAATGGCATAACAAGCCATTCATACAACCCTTCATTAGTCTTGAATGTTGTCTTCCATTCATCACCTTCTCTCATACGAATCTGATGATATCCACTTTTCAAATCAATCTTCGAAAAAAAATTTGCTCCAATCAAATAATCCATCAAATCATCCATCCTTAGCAATGGAAATCTATACCTGATGGTAATGTTGTTAATTTCCCTCGAGTCTGTACACATCCTCCAACCTCCATCTTTCTTTGGACTGAGAACTATCGGAACAACACATGGACTCAAGCTTTCTCTAACCAACCCTTTGTCCATTAAGTCTTGGACCTGTCTTTTGACCTCTTCATTTTCCTGCAGCGTCAATCTGTACGCTTCTTTGTTTGGTAAACTAGATCCAGGTATGAGATCAATGTGATGACTTATACTTATGATTGGTGGCAACGAACGAGGTAGTTCGTCCACTACTATTTCAGCAAATTCGTCCAGTAACTTCTGGATTTCCTTTGGTAAATCATCCACCCTCATATTGGTTAAAAAAATTCTAATCTTTCTAACCACGATGAATTGTGGATCTTTCTTCTTCTTAACCTCCTTAAGAAGTTCCTTCCCACTCATGAGAAGTACAGTGTTGCTTACCTCTGGTTTCACTTCTTTATCCTTAATTGGCAACAACATGTGAGTTATCCCATTCTTCTCTAGGGTGTATGTGTTCTTTCTCCCATCATGAATCACATTCTTGTCATATTTCCACGGTCTACCCAGAAATATATGACAAACATCCATGGGAATGACATCACACAATATCTTATCGTTATATCCTCCTATTTTAAATTCAACTAAACATTGTTTAGTGACATTTACCTAATGTCCTTTTTGTAGCCATGAAACTCTGTATGGACTTGGATGTTCAATAGTCTCCAGCTCCATCTTTTCTACCATCTCTGTAGAAACGAGATTGTATGTGCTACCACTGTCCACGATGACCTTGCATACCCTATCTTTGGTCTTGCAAGTAGTCCGAAAAAGACTGTTCCTTTGCACTGGATTCTCCGCCTCCTTTTCTGGCGTTAAGAGAACCTTCTTCATCACCAATGATCTTCCGCCTTCAACATCCTCTGCTTCAACATTCTTCCTTTGTGCTTCGGCAATGTGAGTCTCACCACCTTCTTTCTTTTTATCTGGACATTCATAAGATCTGTGTCCATTTTTTTTGCATGTGAAGCATTTTATTACTCCACCTCTGCCTCTTGCTCTTCCTCTAGCGCGAGGAAAAGTGTTGTTATCAGCATACTGTCCTCTCTGTTCGTCATACTGCCCTCTCTATGATATTCCACCTCTCTCAGTTTGAGGTTGAGGTTTCTTCCACTCTTCCTTAGGCTTTCGATTCCTATCTTGGACAATTGTTTTGCCTCTGGGCTGACTTTTGCTTCGGCCTCTTTGACCCTACTTTCGGCTCTGCTTCTCTTCAGCCTTTAGAGCCATCTGATAAGCATCTTCCACTGTTCAGATGGTCATCATGCTCATCTCATCTTGAATGTCATATCGCAAACCATTCATGTACCTGGCAACCTTTTCATCATCGCTTTCCCGATGACCTACTCTGATGTTCAGCCTGTAGAATTCTTTAGTGTACTCCCTCACTAACATCAGCTTCTGTCTCAAATTCTGCATTCTTCGAAACATAGTAATTTGATAATCCTTGGATATGAATTTTGCTTTCATATTTGCAATCATTCTATCCCAACTCTTGATTTTCTGCTTGCCTTTGCAGCGTCTGTTAGCTTGTAGTTCATCCCACCACAATGTTGCATGTCCTTTAAGTCTTGTGACAACATGTTTGAACTTTTTGTCTTCCTCGACATCTTCATAGTCAAAATATGTATCCAGAGCTCTAATCCAGTCTAGAAGTTCTTCAACATATCCAGGTTTCCCTCATATACTGGAATGTCCATTTTTTCCTTGGCACCCATCCTTGCAACAACCCTAAGTAGGTGTTCATTTGTTGCATCCTCTGCTGCAACTTCTTCTCCTTCATGTCCAACTTCATTTTCACTTTCAGACTCACTGATATCTCCAGCACCGACTGTGCGCCTCTGTGTTGTCTCCATGGCATCCATCCTCGCACATAGTTCACGCATCTCTCTTGCCCCTGGTGGATCAGGTAATTGCCTGCCCCTTCTTCTTGGAATTTCCCTTTCCTCTGGTGGATCAGTTGTTTGCCTGTCTCTTCTTCTCAGCGGCATGGCTATAAAATTCCTCCTTTCCCTGCTACAGAAAGTAAAGAAAATTTTCCTATGTTATGATACCAAACTTGACGTAGACCCCCTTCTCCAGACCCACAGGTCAGGATCCGCACAGGATCTTTTCTTTTCGGCCCCTGGGAGCTCAAATGGCTCTACTATTTCCCTTTCGAGAAATCTACCCACAACAACACCTTGAGGGAATTCCTCCTTTATTTCGGGATATTGGATTTCGCGATTTCGCGAATCCTGTGGTCAAGCACCTTACCTCTTCGACCTCCAAAACCTGAAATATTCAATCACTTCGCCCTTCCTAATGTCAATTTTGGCTTTTTGGCTTTCGCGAATTCGAGAGTTGCGATGTCATGCAACTCTACTCCTCGACTCTCGGAATCTCGAAACCCGAAATTCTGAAATGGTACTTCACCTCGTTGTTTCACAAACTCGATGAGAAGTCTCCTGTCCTTCCACGTGTTGCCTCCTCTTTGTTTCAGGTTTTCTCCTCTGCTATATCCCGATCTCTTGTCCTTAGGACTTTCGAAACTCCAAACTCCGAAGTTCTGAAACTTAACTTGCTTCCACCACAAAAATTTCCTTTTCGTGTTTCGGGGATTTGATCGGCCAAGGATTTTGGCTTACACTTTGGACTTTCGAACCCCGAAATGTCGAAATGGTTGACGACCTGAACAGATCGAAATCGACCATCCATGTTGACTCTACCTTTTTGAAGGGTGGATCTATCCAATGCTTAACTCCCCTGCAACTTCCCTGGATCCTACGGTCCTCGCGATTTCGGGGATTCTCCTTGGAGAATTCCGACCGTCCAAATTTCTTCTTCAAAGATCTCCAGTTCTAAATTGACTCTGCGACTCTCTTCTGGAACTTATTCCTTGCAAGATAGCTAAAGTTCCCTTCTACTCTTCAAATACCTTGAAGACACTAACTCTCCTGAGATTTCTTTCGCTGATTCAAATCTCCTATGAGATGTCTATACGTCTAAGTATTTGAATCCTTTGACTCTGTGCAACTCCTTGAGACAACAGTCTTCAACCCTCTCCTTGGTTGACAAGTTCTAAACTTCCAACTAGCCTGCACACACCTTGCACGACTTCTATGCCTGACTTGCACTTCCGTGGGAAATGAGAACAATGGTATCCCTCCTGAGCTTTCAGAGATGAACTCTGAACCCGTCAACGCACTCCTTGTGGATGATCCACTGCACTCCTTGCAGGAACTCTTGCTCAGATAGAGAAACAATTGAAACTCGTCCCTTGACTCTCTCTCAGACTTCAAATACTTGACATGAAATCATACATACATAGCATAAAAGCAAATGTACAACAGAAAGAGTAAAACAACTATGAGCATAACATTCAACATGTATACACAGAAAGAATTAGAACACCATGAGTCTGAATCAAAGCGTCATATATTAATCTCAGAACTTCTGTACATGGCTCTTCTACACAACTCTCTGCTCCTTCTCCTCTCTATGCTCTCTTCTCAATTGATAATGTTAATGTTACAAAATGATACAAGATGAGGGTGTCTATAGTTGTTTTCCCTCCAGCTCCTAAAACTGTCTAATCTGCATTTAAATATACCTACTTACATTAACTGCCTATAAATGCCTCTACTCCTTACCGATGAGAGCGGATCGCTCAAGATCTGCTTACAATATGTAAGTATGAGCTCTCTTAACTATTACATTAATGTCTGGACATCCAAACTTTCAAAATAATTCAAACATTTTCAACATGTGCCAAAAATGAAATGGCGTTTGTCCCAGGCTTGCTTGTTGTTGGCGATGATTGCGATGCTCCTGCATCAGAAAAGAAAAAGTAAATGATATGTAAATTACTACTAATGCTACCTATCTACCAATGCTAATTAGGTTACTAATATATGGATGGTCTACCTAATCGTCCATGTGTTATAACTTATTACTTTAAGCAGATCCTAAATACGAGTAGTTTCTTACCTTGTACAAATGTTTCGAAGTGTAAGTACATTTCTACTACATTTACATTTACACAACATTTGAAAGTTGGTGGATGGATAGAGGATGGAGGTGATTTCGATTTTCTTAAGTTTGTTGAATTTTGTAAATAAGAATGCTCCATATTTAGAACAAAATAGAGTTTTGTATAGAAGAAATCATACAGTTGTTAAGATGGCACAATGTACAATGGAGCGTAGGTTGGTGCCAAATAAGTCTTGTGGGGAAAGAATATATATTCCTAGAAATTTTCTCAACAGGTACCCTACAAAGTGCGGAGAACAATTGTTGTTGCGGGATAGATGAGTTAGAGCTTGAGTTAATTATTGTATGTAACAACCATGTGGGACATAATTTAATTGATACACTTAGTTTTAAAGGTAGTCGGTGTTATACCAAACATTGATTCATTCATACCATTCGAATTAATGAAAGTTTCATTGATAAAAATAACATTGATTGTTATCTTCAAAATGTTTTACTGCAAAAATACAATTAACCAAAAGAATAAATAAATAAAGAGAATGTGTAATATAATGATGTATACAATTAAACTTGAATAACTAAATAGATTGAAGCGATAAATGTAACTTCCATACAACAAAAGTCTTGCAACCAGCCGCAATAACAACATGGCTTGGAAGAAAATTCAGATACAGACTATAAAATTTGTATCTACTTTCTTAGCTAATCCACAGGTTTCTCAAGAAGCAAGAAGGTCGCATTTATCGAACAAGAAGAAATCCAAGAACTAGAAAAAAATTAGAGTGGTAGAAACCGTTAATGTGGACATCAACCGTCTAAATTCTAACGAATTAAACATTTCCCTCTTCTGCCATTTTCATCTTGCTACTTGTCTTCCATTTTTGTCAGTACTACAATCTTTGCATGAACACTTATTCGAAATTGCACACACACACACACACACACACATATATATATAATGCAAGTCTTGTAAGAAAGTCTGTTGTAACGCCACTATATATGTTGTCTCCTTGATTTCATTTGGGTTATGAGAGGTTTATTCGTCATTGTAAGCTCTGCTTTAGGGCCAATATTGTAAGCACGCAGAGTAATTAAAAGTATCGTTAAAAATGTACTTTTGACAGCGATGTAAGTGTTATTTTCAATTCCAAATCCAATTTATGGAAACTTAGGACATGCAAAGCAATTTCTCTTTATTAGTCCCTGCCCTTTGGCCTGTAGGGACTATAGTAGTCGATTTTCACTTTTTCCATTAATCTTACACTCAAACCAATAAATTCCTAGTATTTTAGCCTAAGTTTTGGTAAATCCATAAAATTTTGGTACTGCATTTTTTATTTTTTTTTAAATGTTTGTAAGTTGGAGGTATTATTTGGCCTCATATCGAGGCAAGACTTAGGATAAATTTAAAGAGATTCAATGAGTTTGAGTGTCCAATGAACTAATGCTATACCTCATGTCTAGCATTAATTCATAACATTAATTGTTTTCTCCCATTAACCTTGAATGCCTTTAGCCCATGTTTATGGGATTTTGCTTACACATAGTATTTTTCATGACACATAGACGTGTCCATGTGTTTTGGATGACACATAAACCTGTCTATGTGTTTTGATGACACCAAGATCTCTATTCCCTCCTCGCTTTCGGGTTCTCTATTCCCTCATTGCTTCTAATTGAGCATGGTTTTACTTCGTCCTCTGTGAATTGTGACTATGCATGATGCTCTCCCACTGTACATGATGATCTCCATAGCTGGTCTGCACCTCAACTTGAATTAGATGCCTACTTCTAAGATAACACAAATTCTGGGTGATCCATAATAGTGGTGAGTCAAAAGACGTGCTTGCGAGTAGGACAAGCAGGTGAAATCTTGTGAATCGAAAGATGCGCTTGCGAGCAGGACGGGAAGGTGAAATCTTGTGAATGTTTGTAGCTTGCACAATACTATGTTGGCTAAAAAACACAATCCATAAGACAAATTAAATTGTAATATTATTTTAGATTTTGTAAATTACATATATAATGTTAAAAATCTTGTGTATCTATTAACTATGTGAATGATGTTGTGTTATTTCTACCTTGGGAGAGAATGCAGAGAATGGATGAGTGTTGCTTCATATCAGATTGACCTCGCCTTATAACCACTAGTGTTCGATTAGATTGTTATCATATTTTTCTTTAAGCCACTACTTCAAAGTTGGCTACTCAATCACGGGGTCTTTTGCATAGAAGAAATCCACATTAAAAATCATGCTACTTGTAAAGCATAAGCTAAACTATCTTCAATTATCTTGCTCTACTTCAAATGTAATTATCTTTCTCTACTTCAAATGTAAATGCGTGGAAGAAATCATTCTTACTATTTGGAGTGCCTATTAGGCTAGCAGGCAGAGCCAACATTTTCAGATCACCTATTATCCAAAACATTTGAATTGCAGTGCTCCAAAGGGATACGACATGCCAAAATGGAAGAAGGATTTATTACAAACAACAAGAGTGAGAAACCCATAAAGGGTTCAAACACAACTTAGGTGTCTCGGGTTCAAAATGAATGCTGGGAAATTTTTTGCGCTAAAAGATAGGGCAACAAATCCACTAGTGGAAACCATGGTTGGATCTTTGATTGACTAGAGACGCAGTGATATCAGTGCGAAGATTGCTATCTCCAAAGCCTCCCTCCCTTCCCTACAGAGATAAAGAAGAATATACTTTCACTATGTCAAGTTTCTCCAGTATTGGTATATTCTCTTTAAATTTTTATTATTCCTGATAAATCGAGGCTCCACTCTTCCTTGTCCGCTTGTTCTGTTAGAAGGTTGTAAATGCTTTCATAAACGACATTTATTGCATGCCCTACCAATTAACCTAAAACACCCATCCCTCGAGATTTTGTAAACGTTCAATGAAGCTCAAGCCTTTTTAAGGTCTCTTTCCCTTTATCTTGCGTATGGACCAAATAGAAATTGAGCAAGATTTTTTATTTCTTTCTTTGTACTCAAATTTCTCACTTGCAATAAAGATCTTTCATAAATTCTTAAACCCAACCATGGATATATTATTTTCAAATAGAATATATTAAGCATCTCCACCTGCATAGTACATCCAGAAGTACTTGTTAAGATAAAAGAGTGTTAATAGATTTTTTAAAAATTGGCATGTATGAGCAATACCTGGACAAGTGTTAGTGATCTTCAAGCTAGCCATGAAGATCGGATGACACTTATACTTGAATTAAAATCTTTGCATTCCCATTCATACTTCACATTTTAGTTGTTGGCATCATTGTAAAGCTCGTCGTTGTACAAGCTCGATGGATATAATTGACAAGTTTGCATCTAAAATTTTGATATTGGTTAAAATCATTGGAACTATATATATGTGGGTGGGGGGGCTATTTATGCTAGTTCCAGAGCCAAATTCCTATTTCAAGTAGACAAAAAAATTTAAGTTACAAGAGTTGTTGGAGTTGAAGTGTGAATAGTGAGGGGCTTCAATGTTGGATGCAATACCTCAAACCATATAGGTTTTGTAAGTTGGATTGTTTCCAAAACGTACCTCTGTCTCTGTTTCTGGGACCAGGTAAAACACTTATTTTCATATGGTATGCAATAGCCTTAGCCATATTCTCAAAGTACTTGGCTTGGCTTCATCCTTTAGATCTCCTCTTCACTATCTGGATGTTGCGGCTGCAACAATATCCCCATCATTGTCACCGATTGTTTTGTTTCAATTCTCATTGCATTTTACATCCGTAGGCTAGTAATAAAACTCCCATGAGCTACAAGCACATGGGATCCTTGTATATCCAGGCAAAGGCGTTAATTTTAAGATGGAGTGAGATTTGATCCATTATATCTAGTCAAAGGACCACCACTTGTGGTAAATAAAAAAAATAGGGATCAAACCTGGGTTAGGAGCTTGTTGTGTGACAACCATTTGTAGGTAGATGCGGGAAGGATCCATGAAAACCACATGCAAACCAAGTGGAGGTTACCCTACAATGCTATACACGTGTGCATTCATATTTGGTTTTTAACCTTTTTTTTACTTTGTTTTAATATTTCTCCTCTATTTAGAGAGACAATTCATATTTGTTTTTTAACTTTTTTTTCACTTTGTTTTAATATTTCTCCTCGCAGAACCGATCTGAACATGATATTCAGAATAGACATGGGGAAACTCTTTCTTTGTCTCACTAGATCAATTGGAAGCAATACATAAAATAAATTAGTAGCCTGGATTTCAATGATCTTGTTGGATTCAAATATCTCTCTCAGATATTATATTTCAAAGGATAATACAAAGGAGAATGAAATAAATAGAGTTGATACGAACAAACCCCATATCCCATTGCAAAGGCGAGCATCTTGGAACGAGCTCCTTCAGTATGGGAAGATCATAATGTACGAGAGTTGTTACAAAGTGTGGATTTCTGGTTGTATTATTTTGTGTTTATATGTGGAGGAACAATGGGAACTCTATACATGGATAACCTCATGAACTACATAGTTCACTCTCTCAGATACCGTTGGATGTCACGGTCAGTTTCTGCACACGACAATAGAAAAAATTGCAATTAATCTGATTTATAGAAAAAATATCAGTACACAAAAACAAAAAAGTGCTAACATTTGAAATTCTAAAGAGATATTCAACGCATTTGAAATTATGAAGAAATACTCATTGCATGCATCAACTATTATGTTCTTGAAAGAGGATAATAGACAGATGGTGGCGAAACAGAGGGATTGTCCTTGAAAGGGCATAACATAGGGATGGATGGTGGCAGAACATAGGGATTGTCTGATCTGGATTTTATGAGAAAAACGAAATGACTATAGATTATTAACGGGTGCTTAACACAAAATAACAGAGATACAGTAAAACTAGTTTTCTATTCAATAAGGAAATACGTTGAAAGTGTAAAATGCAGCAAAAACAAGCTTGTTGGAATGGTGGCGGCTTATCTCTGAGAAGAGATGCGATGACTACGCTCATTCGCAAGAAGATGAGTACAATGAGGCTCTGAAGGCCTTTTTACAATAAAAAGGAATGACAAAAACCCTAGACATCCAAAAACCTAATCCTAAGAGATGAAGTGTCAAAAGTCATGTGGGCCCCGTCTAGGTAAGTTAGTACATCAACTTCCCGGGGTCGTAACTTTTGCATATGATCTCCGTTTTAGGCGTATGATAGCCCGTTGGAAAGGTATCATCGAGGAGATTCATTTTGGGGGCTCAATCATGCCTTCAACTATCATTGAGAATATATATTCCGAAAAACCTTCATTTAGGCCCTCAAAATGGCCCCAGAAGTTAAAACTGCTAAAAATAGTAAATTGCCAAAATTGTCAGAAAACTGTTTTGAGCTAGTTGGAAAAGGTGGGTGGCCACCAATATCCACCTAGATCAATATTCCCTCCTTAGGAAGCAATGATATCCATTATGTTGAGTTCCCCCATCAGATGAGGAAATTTCTGCTGAATTTGGCCCCGGGTGAGCCACTTGCCTTGGTGCAGGAGCTGCCCTGCTTTGACGACTCAATAAAGCTAGATCCTTTGTTGTCGAGTGCCCTTGATCTGTGTATCCACAATCTAATCGCTTGATGCCTATTGTATGCAGTCGGGGTTGAGATTTTTTGGTGTCAGTGGTTCTGCTGCGTCTGAGGTGTCCAATAATGGTGGGAAATAAGGGTGAAGGAGATCCACATTGAACATTGGGTGTAGACCAAGGAAAGGAGGAATGTTGAGCTCAAAAGAACTGTTCCCCACGACCTTGGTGATGGTTTATGACCCATAACGGAGTGGGTGAAGCTTTCGATGGGGTCCTGTAAGGCGATCTTTTTGCAAGTGCAACCAAACTTTGTCATCCACCTGAAACTTATGTGCCACCCGATGTTGATCATGGCACTGCTTGTACTTGTCATTGGACTTCTGTAGGATATCCTGAACCTGTTGGTGGATGTGCTGGATCCGCTCAATGAAATAGGTGTCTTTTTCAACTTCAGTTGGAGCAAGATATGAGTCGATCAAGGTGACCGCAAGGGGAAGTGCAACATCTATGGGACCCAATGGTTGGAATCCCAACCCCACCTAAAAGGGGATATGTCCAGTTGAGCTATGCAGGGCTCGGTTGTAGCTATGTTGGACATAGGGAAGGCTCTCATCCCATATGCAAGGGTGCTTGGAATTATACATGCGAAGGATATGCACAATCATTCAATTTACGACCTCGATTTGGCTATCTATCTAGGGGTGGAAGGCCGTGGATTTGGTGAGCTTAGTGTCTAGCAGTGACCAGAGGCTCGACTAGAATGTGCTGAGAAATCGATTGTCCCGATCTGAGAAAATGGTTTGTGGGATTCCAAAATGTACCCAGACTCGTTCAAAGAAGAGCTTGACAGTGACATATGCTGTGATGTTCTTCTTGCAGGCAACCAAAATCGCCATCTTAGAAAAGCGATCGACAACCACAAAAACACAGTCATTTCTCCACTTGGTGGATGGGAGGCCTGATATGTAGTCCATTGAGATGGATTCCCATGGCTTGTCAGGAGTAGGAGGAGGGGTGTACAGGCCTTGTTTCTTAGTGGTTGGTTTGGAAATAGCGCAGGCAGTGCAGGACTTGATGTATTTGTTGACCTCCTGTCAAATTTTCTGCCAATAGAAATGTTTATGTAGCATCACCACTGTCTTTTCGACGTCAAAGTGTCCTTCCACTCCACTGTAGTGGGCTTCCCATATAATCTTTGCTCGCTCGGTTGATGGAACACAGATATGGCCCAAACAACACAACAGTCCATCCTGAAGATGGAAATTATTGACAACTGTGTTTGCACCCAACATTTGGTAGGTGGTGGCAAAGTCTGTGTCTGTCTCATAGAGTTGGGGCCATCTAGAGGTCTCATGGCCACAAGAGTCTAGCACCGTGGTGAGTGCCACGACTGGCGGTCTACTGAGGCAATCAACAATGCGATTGGTGCTTCATGTTTTATACTTGATGTTGAGAAGTAATTGTTACAAGTATGTGGACCACTTTTGATGGTGATCATTCTGTAATTTTCCTTGTGTCTGCATGAACTGCAGTGGCTTATGATCAGTGTGGATGACTGTCTCTGTCCCAAGAATGTAATGTCTCCACTGGCGGTAGGCTTACACATTGGAGTACATTTCTTTGTTGTAAGTAGGGTACTTAAGGACAACATCTGATAGTGTCTCACTATGATAGGCCACGGGGTGGTCGTGCAGAGTGAGAATGATGCCCATCACATAGTCTGAAGCATCTGTCTCAATATCAAAGAGATGTTGCAGGTATGGTAGTGAAAGTACTGAGGTTGAGCACAAGTGTTGCTTAAAATCATCGAACACTTATTGTTGGGACCGGCCCCACACAAATTTTGTCTTACCACCACCCCTAGTTATTTGGCTAAGGGCCCATGCAATATGGGAGAATCCCGACACGAACCTACGATAGAAATTGGCAAGCCCCAAAAAGCTCCGAAGCTTAGTGAGTGTGGTTGGGGCTGGCCAATCATAGATGAATTGGATCTTGGCTAGATCCACATGTACGCCATGATGATCAATTATGTAGCCCATGTAATGGACGTTGCCCATGCCGAAGGAGCATTTTTCCAAGTTGGCATATAGCTTGTGTTGTTGTAGGGTGTGCATAACCTATTGAATATGTTGCAAGTATTCGTCCCAAGTCTTGTTGTAAATGAGAATCTCATCCAGATACACCACTACAAAATTATTGGTGAATGGTCACAGGATATCGTCCATCATCCTCATGAAAGTGATTGGAGCATTTGTCAAACCAAAGGGCATGACCAACCATACTTTGAATTGAAGGCGGTTTTCCATACATCTGTCTGTTCTATCGGGACCTGGTGGTAGCATCACTTCAGATCAATCTTACTGAAGTATCTGGCCCCTGTGAGTTGATCAAGGAGGTCGTCGATTCGGGGAATCGGGTACCGATTTCTGACTGTGANAATCAATGCAGAGTCACCAGGTTCCATCTTTCTTTTATGCCAGCACGATTGGGCTCCCACAAGGTGATGAGATGGGACAGATGTGCCCCTTGTGGAGCAGTTCTTGGATCTGTCGCTTGATCTCCTCATTCTCTAACAGAGAGCAACGATAGACTGGCCCATTGGGCGGTGGTGCATCGGGGGTCAGATCGATGGGGTGCTTGACCTGGCAGTGCAGAGGTACCCCAATAGGTGAGAGAAGATATCTAAGTATTCTTCCACGACCTTATATACTTTCTTCTGTTGTGTGGAGAGGTTGACCGCAGAGACCCTGGATGTGGTTGTGATCTTTCTCTTATCTGAGAGCGAATCATGAAGAAGACAAACTTCCCCGTCTAAGAGATTACCTTCCTGCATTGATTAGCAGAGATCAAGGAAATAACACTAGGTGGGACTGCCTCGGGTATCCTATACAATTTCTTGTTCAAAGTAATAATAACACTACGAGGCCTAGACTCATATACATCATGACGTTTCCATAAATAAGGTTGGCCCAAA
>SNQJ01S0045692.1:4593-18808 GCA_010110895.2 Picea sitchensis | reverse complement strand
GGTTCAACACCCAGCCCCTTTTTCCCACCTTCCAGCCCTTAATCCCTTTCCCACTCTGTGGACGCTCATTCCCCCATCACTCTTTCATCATGGTCGGTCTGCACCTTGCGGTTTTTATATTTTATTGAAGTGTTGCATACATACAGATACAAAATCCAGGCCCGTGGCCTTCTACCCTTAGACTCTCTGGCCTAATCAAATACATAAGCCTACCGGCTTATACAAAACTTGGTTCACCAGCCTATAACACATATTTACAATCTCTTTCAGAGCATGGTTTACATCGGGGCTCGGCCTTGGGGACACTACAGTGAGATTATGAATGGCCATTGGAGAAGAGAGGCTTTATATAAACCATATGTACAATTGAGTAATGGAACCACTCTATTTCGATTGTTACATCGAACTGTATATTCGAAGACCTTTGTTCAATGTTGTGCGTGTTAAATCTCTACAAGATTGATTTTTGAAGGATTAGTTATCTTATGATTATGTTTGTAGGTTTCTAAGAGTCTCAATTGAAATAATTCTCTAGAGAAGATTTCAGGACCAGAACAACAAAATTCATTTGATGATCATTGATCACTTTTAGGATCAATGATCCATATTAGTCGCAGGTGTGTGTAAACAATGGTGAACATAATAGAGGGAGAATCATCATGTTCATTGGTTTATGAGTTTAGAAGAAAAAGAGTTTTCAGATTCTTATTGTGGTCCATTTGTAATCATCGGATCATAGGGTTCAATGCAGAAAAAGCGTTGGGTCCATTAGTGAATCTAGATTGTTAGATAGGGGCCCAAGTGAGTGTGGGTCATTGAATCGAATATTGTGGCGAACTTATGGTGTTTTTCAGATGAGGAGAAACAATGACTGTTGGATCACAATTAGAAGTTAATCGTGATTGTCGATTCATAGGACATGGATTTACTTGTGTGTTTCTGCTTGGACAGACAAGATTAGATCAGAAGTGCAGCTCTTCTAGATCAATGATCAGAGTTTGTTCAGTATTTGGAGTCTGATACAATAGTATCAAGTGTTTTTGAGTTAAGTATTTGAAATGCAATAACGAAGAATACTCTGACAAAGGTAGTGCGAGCAATGACGAAGATTAATTTGAAGTAGTCCACACCACAACAGATTATTGGTTATCGGAGTAAGATTATTAGAGTGTAAGAAATACTCCGAGAGATATAGTCAGACAGATGACTGAGATCTATTTGGAATTGAATAGATCAATGGTTTCGAAGATAACACATGGCGAATGACAGAGATACATAGAAATTGACACCCACGAATGTGAAGTGGACAGTGATAGTTGGATCCATGAATGTAAAGGTGACACATGGTAGATACGTACAAGTCAACTGACGAGGACCTGGCGTAGTGGAAGTGAAGACTAATGAATTGGGATTGTAGATCTTAAACGATCGACGGTGGAGATCGTTCAAACGTTCGAGGTCCAAAAGAATAGGCGTTTCATTGGAGTCGAACGTTGGAGTGTTGCAGCCATTAGGAGTTTGAAAGGGAAGGTCTAGGTCTCATATACGACCATTGGATCATATCACAATTGAATAATAACCCTCTGATTGAAGACCAATCTGTTCATGGAGAAATAAGATTTGAATCGTCTGATAAGATTCAAATCGACGTTGGAAAATGAACATGACAGGTCAAGTCATAGTTTGAGGTTCGACGAAGGTTTATACGCCTGGAGGTGGAGAAGATCAACACGATCCTTGAATGCTTAATGTAAGAATTATGTGCACATACCAAAAGAGAACCGAGATACTCTCACATAGGAGAATTTTTAGGCTTGTGATTAGAGATTTGAGAGAAGTTCAATTTTTGTAACTGCAACAGAGTTTGTCATGAAACTCTACATATGCGGGGAATACGTTGGGAGGTCATCGCTAGACGACCAAATTGTCAACTAGTAACAACATTTAAATTTACCTAATAACTTTTTAAACATAATCTATTATCTAATAAATTTGTCGGTCGCTTGGACATTCTATCATTATTTCTATTTGTCAATCTCAAGGTGAACAATTCCCATGAGTGTTTAGCATGGATTTATGGGGCACCTTAAGGTAGTGGTCGAACTTGTGGTTGCACCCAAAGATATTATATTAAATAATATAGTGACATGTGCACACATAAGTGGATCAAAGCCCACCTCTATGTCCTTCAATTTTTTAGGTCTCAGGTTCTTAATTTAGGTGGCTGGATAGTATATTTGTTATCCTCCCCACCCGAGTTCAATTCCCCAATATTTATGTTTGATTATTAAAAAAAATACATATTCTTAATTTTATATATTTACAATTTTATTCAACTAAATTATAAATGTAAGTAAAGGTATGTCATGTCAAATGACATTTCCTTTTCGTAAAAAGAAGAAGACTTTTGTTAAAGTTTAAAGATATTAATCAATAGAAGATTTGGGTGTTAACCATTAGGAGAGAAACAATCATATTACACTTAAAGATATATAATTGTTATTTTTATGCATTTTGAAAAAGAAGACTTTTGTTAAAGTTTAAAGATAGTAATCAATAGAAGATTTGGGTGTTAACTATTGGGAGGGAAACAATAAAGATATATCATTGCTATTCTTATGCATTTTGATAACAGTAAGGCTTTTTATTGTTATGCTATATCATTGATGGTTATGAGTATGTTGTTCGTTGTGTTAATTGGGCAAATCTGTGATGGAATTCATGACCAGCTTTTTGCCATTTCACAAAGAGGAATCTGTTTACATGTTATTGATATTCTATTTTCGTATTGTACTGGCCAAATGGGTATTTATTTATTTGGCTATTCAGGAGGAATTGTTAACACCCTTAAAGCATTGGAAAATGACATATCTTTTATTGATTTTGGAAAGTGACATACCTTTTATTGATTCTAGTTGATGATGTTGTTCCTTTTTCATAGGTATTTCATCACATTATTTATGTAGGGTGTTGAAACAGAACTTAAATTTCTACTTTAAGAACAAAATTTTAGTATCCTGGAGTCTTTGCATTATCAGAATTTTTATGAAACAAAACTTTTCAGACCTAATGAATTTGAAATACACTTGGGATTTATTTTTGGAAAAATAATGGTTGAAACTTAATCAATGAATGCTTCAAATACTGTTCCGAATAATATTCAAAATGAACTTAAATGATAGTACTTAAGAATTTTTTAAACTATATCGGGATATCGGAGTTCGCTATTCGGTAATAACAAGTCTCAACGCATATCAAATCACGAAGTCCCAACCGCCGATTTTCCGATACGTTGATACGTAATTAATCCATCTTTAATTTGAATATCGTTTTAAAATGAGTTTAAACTTTGAAATAATTATCGGGAAATCGCGCTTCGCGGTTTTGAAAGAACAAATAAGTTTAACATCATTTTCTCTGTTTTCCCGATCCCCGATCATAATTGATTCTTAAGGAAGGTTTAACAGTAATCTAATTATTGCTAATTATGATTAAAAGTAACTAATTACATCGGGAAATCACCATTCGCGATTCCGCAAATAGAAATTTTCACAACAGCAGAAGTCCCGATCTCCCGATCCCCGATTTCCCGAATCCCGAATTCTTGATTAACGAAACTCCGAAAAGATAATCCTGATTAATTGAGATAATAAAATGATTAACTAAATTAATAGATCGCAGTTTCGGCGATCGGGGTTTTACGATGACTCGTTTTCTTAACATTGAAAGTCCCGAAACCCCGATGAAAGCATTCTCAAACTCAAGTTAAGTTTAACATGGATAAAATCATTCTCCGAAATGACATTTTAAAATTTTAAACTTGAAATAAATGACATGTATACGACAGGCGTCTATTATATATTCGAAAATATCAGAAAATCTCAGGTACGAGCATTAAAAGCATTTATTGAGAATATCTTTGCATTTATTTCATAATAGATGAAAGGATTTCGTAAATATTATCATATATTCGAAATAACGTTTTGAAACATTTACATTATTCTGAAGTTGCATTCTTCTCTGCTACAGAAACCCAAGAAAACACAGAGCGCATCTTCTTCTTAGAGCTGCTGCATCATAAGCATTCTGGTTCATTTTGGAATCTCGTTACTCGGGTATTAAACACAGAGCTGGTGAACGTATAGTTATGGCGCCCAAAAAAGATTCAAAGAAAGGCGAAGAACAGCCAGAAAGTGATATCATCTCAGATACTACTGCAGCTGGAGTGGTACACAATATTAAATCATGGGCTACAATTTCAGATAAAATGGAAGGGGAACTCTCATATTCAGATGATGAAGATGAAAACTATCTCTGAAATATCGCCAGCACGGGTCTTCATAAAGTTGTTGCACGCCCAAGACTGGTTTCATATACAGACATGATTATTTGGGCACTAGACAAAGTAGACGTTCCAACAAGGAGCATACTGAACGAGCGAGGAGAGGTCACTGGCTCATTCAGACCCGAACATATCCAAGTAATGTATAAGTTATCACCCAATCATAAGCATACTTTAAATTCTGAATTTTTAGCTGCATTTCAACAGAAAGAATGTGTTGATGGAGGCCAATCATACTCAGACATGATAAGAGAGTGGGTTAGAGACAAAAACAAATTTAGGGCCGATGCACAAGGGATATATGCTACTGCTTCATTGAGTGATTGCATGAGGTATTTAGCAATGATGTTATGCAGATTATTTGGAAAGAGGGACTCAAATCACTTTAGTGCAAAATGGACACCCCTCCTAGAAGAGGTCTCAGAGGGGCGTAGTTTCAATTGGCACAAGATATTGTCAGACAATATCACCACAGAGGTTACAAACTACAAGACGGCTAGGGCAAAGGGGTAGCCTGTGGCCTTTTACATGTCAGGTTATATAATGGATGCTATATGTTTTAAAACTCCTTTCCCGTTAATGAGCTGGAGCTGGAACCCTTCCTGCACTGAACCTGTTCATAAATATCATTCAAATCTTTGGGAAGACCATGCTAAAGACAGTTTTTATGAGATATGTCATTTTGTGATTATCCCATTGCACAAGATATTCTTTGGTCTTGAACCTCCCCGAATTTCACATGCCATTATAGAAAACCTTAAGACAGTGGCAGACTGGTTCATTGAAGAACATTTTTCATATATTAGGGTTTATGGATGTGCTATCCCACCACATGCACTCCCAAAAATACTTCCAGACCGGTTAATTTGCAGAGAAGTAGCATATCAGCTTGTAAATGGAGGTATCGGGATTGAATTAAAAGCCCAACAGAAGAAATCGTGGCCATATTTTCCTGTCTATTTAGGAAGGTTTGCATTATTAAATTTCGGTCATTCTAAGGTAGAAGCAGAATCACTGAGTGAAATAAATCTAGTGGATATAGAACACAGGAAACATGATCCTTATCAAATCATTAATAAGCATGTTGCACAATGTGGGCTAAAAGCATATGAGCACGAGGAGTCATTTTATGATGATATTTTCAGAAACGCTAAGTCATATGAGGAGGTTCAAAGTAAAGTGCAGACCTTGTCACCTGATGCACAGGTGGGGTTTGCATCGTTTCAAAGAAACAGAAGGCAATGTTTGCCTAAGATTTTGCAGGGAGAAATATCAACATCCGAGCATGAGTCAGAATCTATTCCTCCTGGTTTTGAGACCATTATTCAGCATGATGCCAGTGGTAAAGATAAATCAAAAGACTCTGAGGTACCCCCTCAGGATACAGAAGACTCTCAGAGCAAGGAAGCACACACAGGAAAGGGAAAAGCAATACAAACAAACCCAACAGACCCCAATGACATTCCCGAAATCGTTGGGGGAACAGCTTCAACAGCATTGGGCAGTCCAATTACAGCATTAACTCCGCTTCAGGCAACTTTTGGGAATCCTCACGAAGCAGCTTTGTACGTGAGCGAATTAGAACCAATTACTAGAGATGAATTGCCTTCATCAGATTATTTCTTTAGCAAAAAACGCAGGGCTATTTTGAAGCAGGAGTCACATTCTGTAGGTGAAAAGACAGTGAAAAGACACAAAATCATTATTGATGGGAAGAAATTACATGATAGTGCATTCGCTACAGAGTTAGCAGGATCCGTGGGAGCCATAGCATCGGCTAATATGTACTCTGTAGAAAATTTGATTAATACAATAGAGCAGAAGAATCAAGAAATCACACAGTTACAGAGCAGTTTGAAGGAAAATGAAAAGAAAATTGCATGGGGAATAAAAAAGGGCCTCGAGCAAGCCAGACTCAAAGATATCCAGGATATTCAACAGTTAAATGAAAATTTAGAAGAAGAAAAGCATATGATCCAAAATTCCCAAGAACAAGTGCAGTCACTGAGCACTGAGAATAAATTAATGCAAGATAAGATTATTTCAATTACTAACCAAGTGATTGAAATAGATCAATTCAAGACCAAAGCAATTGAGATATATGCTGATATCCAGCAGGAACAACAAAGAGTATTCTGCAATCTGGAAACCATCCAGAATTATTTTCATGAGTCTAAAAGATCTTTAGACGTAGCTGTGTCGAAAGAAATAGAAGTTAAAATTTTAAGAGATTCCTTCCAAGGGATAATTAGTGTCTTACAGAAGGAAGATATTGGACAGTCACAAAAGTTGCCTATTCCAGAACGGTTGAAAGGAGAGGTGATGTTAAAAGTATGGGGAACAAAGTTGGAAGAATATAAAGGAGTAACTGAGAAAGTTATTAAAGATTGTCAAAAAATCTTTGATTCTATTGAAAAAGATTCAATACAGAATGAAACCAACGGCCTGCCTGAGTCATTAGGAGAAATTAACATCAATTATCAGCAACTGAAAATAAGAGAAGAACTTGAAGAAAAGAAAATGCAGATTTCAAATGTCAAAGCAGTAAATATATCAGAAATCGAGAAGTGGATGATCGGTCCCAGTTCGAGATTGGAGAAAATCAAGTCTACAGAGAAGGCAATTGCAAACCAATTGCCAGAATTACAAAGAAGTTTTTTCTCCCTTGAAGCAAACGAGATGCCCGAAGTTCCCAAGGCTTTGGTGAAGTTTTTAGAAAGACATATTCAAGCAACTAAAACAAATGAAGAAAGTCTTCCTACTCAGAATTAAAACTTTATAAGTTTTTCTATTTTTAGTATTTTGTAATAAATTATAAACGGTTGATATTTAGTCTATTGCAACCGGGAAATTAGGAAGTTGGTTAGTTGCCAACAGAAATTTTGAACAGAAACATATAAATATGATTTTGTGAGGCTGAAATAGGGCTTCAGAAATTTTGGAAAAAAGATCATTTTGTACGACCAGCTTTGAAGTTTATCAGAAAATCATTCACAATCAGATTCTGAATCTTGCCATTCAGTGACTATGTTTCTATCCTTTTCTAGTTTCATTTGTCAAATTTTCTTCTTAATGTGTATTTCTAGCAAGTGAATCAAATTGAAATTATACTCAATTGTTGTTTATAGTGACATTTTGGTTTGGATGTTGAAAGCCTTGCAGTATTTCCTCTGGAATTATTTCAATAATTTTAAGACCTGCAACTTTCTGTTCCTTAATATTTTCTTTTGCTAGAAAATCTATGTCCTTTTCTTTATTGTAACAGAAATATAGGATTCTTTCGTGATTAAAGCCTTATATTTCTTGTGTTATGTTTCATTGTCAACGAATTTCATAATTGTCACTGAACCAGGAAACGGCCTAGCTTGTATCTGTATTTTCATGTTTAAGTTTTAAAGTTGTTTTATCAGTATCTTACCAGAATGTCTGAAGTAACAAACCTATGAAAACATTTTATAAAAATATAAAAATAATCAATCACCCATGACAGTCCCAAACGGGAGACAACCAAACGTAGAACCCGGTTTACAAGATCAGACTAGCATTGCATTGAACTTATTCAACACTATCTTACAAACTGCAACAAATAGAACCGAGTTAGAACGATCGTGGGCAGTGATTGAACGCGATATAACTATCCAGGAACAAAGGGAAGAAAGACAGAGGCAGTTGAGAAACCAATTTTGATCTATTCATCTTTGTTTCTTTGTTTTAAAAGTATTATCATTTTTGGATGCCTAGACGGTGTGTTTTATAGCCTTAAAACACAAACTCTGGAACAACATAGGGTATTTATATCTTTCATTTTTTTTTAATCTCAATTTTGTCTTTACGCTTTATTGGCATATTCTTGAAGCTTAATGTACAATTTTTTTGGGTTTTTTGTCTTTTTTTTTGTGGGGTTGTTTGAGTTTTTACTATATTTTTTGGGTAATTTCATTCATTGCAGTGAAAAGGTGAAGTTCTTAATGATTTTATTGATGTATTCTTCCAGTTGATAATTATTTAAAGACACTCATTTTTATACTTTCAATAATAAACCTCGTTGTACTCTACATCCCTTTCACCCTTCTCCCAATACCTATAATATATTGACTTTATTTTTCACAATTAAAAAAAAAACTTTTATGAATGAACATGATAGTCAATAAGATGAAGCCCATGTGGGTTGGTATAGCTACAACATATTGCAACTGAGAAAGAGATGGAAGGTGGATGATGGAAGTAGTGGTGACCAGGTGTTCGAAGTTAATTGTGAGCCGTTGTGAACATACAATAACTATGCATTAGAGACAATGATTTTTTATTATTGGTACACATATAAGATATGTGTACGTTGGTTATGCATACATACCATGTATGTGTACATTAATACAATTAATTGATGTATTAATTACTCTACTGAGTTACTAATTATTTAATTAATGATTTAATGATTATGTAAACTATATTGCACACATAAATATCTAGTAGCATTAAATACTTCATTGACTTTAATTTTCCATTGATATTGGTATGGTGAATTAAATGAATATGGTTTGTTGCAGTCATAAATTTTGAAGAAAAATATACAATTGCATTAATAAGTTAGCATGAGAAAGAAGATGTTACATTATATTTATTATTATTTTATTTAATAGATTAAATATTTTATTATAATTCATATTTTTTCTAAAAACATGAATTTGGGAGGTTGATGGTGTATTAATAATGAGGGTGGTTATGAAGACTTGGTGGGGTGTATATGGGAGTTTGGTAAATAGAGAGGGGACGGTAGTGTTGAGGAGACATTTATCTGTATGGAGGTTGGAGTTTGTGGAGGAATTGGATAAATCTTAAAAGAAACATTTTCTTGCAACAATTTTCCCGAGAGCCTTATTGTGCATTGTTGTTTTTGAAGTTGTGAGCATGGAGGATTAGGAAACTAAAAAGTTTCTTGAAACTTAAAAGTCGATGAAACTCCTAATTGGCAAGGAGGTTTAACCTCACTCTGTACATGAGACAAGACAAAGGAGAAAATACAAGACAAATGTACAATACTTGTTATTAGACTATTACTCCATTTGTAGACAAATTTAACATTTAAATATATTTTTTTAATGAATTCTTAATTAATGGAGACTAAACTTGATTATTTTTACATGTTATTATACTTATTGTCATTAAATAATTGATAATATATCATACCTAAATAAATGTAAATGAATAACATGTGTATTCATGTTAATGTGGAGTGATAATCACATTTGAGCTTATAAAGCAATGTACTTTGATATTATTCAGATAGCTATATTAAAGACTGTTTGCATTTACTTGCAAACTTGAAAGATCTTCAACATAACTGCTGTTGAGATTTGATGGAGCTTTGTTTTAAATATTATTTTTACATGTTATTATACTTATTGTCATTAAATAATTGATAATATATCATGCCTAAATAAATATAAATGAATAACATTTGTATTCATGTTAATGTGGAGTGATAATCACATTTAAGCTTATAAAGCAATGTACTTTGATATTATTCAGATAGCTATATTAAAGACTCCTTGCATTTACTTGCAAACTTGAAAGATCTTCAACATAACTGCTGTTGAGATTTGATGGAGCTTTGTTTTAAATATTATTTTTACATGTTATTATACTTATTGTCATTAAATAATTGATAATATATCATGCCTCTAAATAAATGTAAATGAATAACATTTGTATTCATGTTAATGTGGAGTGATAATCACATTTAAGCTTATAAAGCAATGTATTTGTATTCATGTTAATGTGGAGTGATAATCACATTTAAGCTTATAAAGCAATGTACTTTGATATTATTCAGATAGCTATATTAAAGACTGTTTGTATTTACTTGCAAACTTGAAAGATCTTCAACATAACTGCTGTTGAGATTTGATGGAGCTTTGTTTTAAAAATCATATTGAAGCTTTTGTGATAGCCCTGCAACATTCTTCCATAGATGATATGTTCGTAACCAGATTACTGAGCTTTGTTTTAAAGGTAAAGGTCATATTGAAGCTTTTGTGATAGCCCTGCAACATTCTTTTCTTACATAGATGATATGTTCATAACCAAATTACTGAGCTTTGTTTTAAGGGTCATATTTAGCCCTGCAACATTCTTTTCTTACATAGATGATATGTTCATAACCAAATTACTGAGCTTTGTTTTAAGGGTCATATTGAAACTTTTGTGATAGCCCTGCAACATTCTTCCATAAATGATATGTTCATAACCAGATTACTGTACTAGGAAAATAACAAATGTGTTGATATGTTCAAAACTAGATTACTGCACTCTGTACGTTAGCTTCAAAAAGTCAAATTATTGTTGACAACTGTGGGATTTGAACCCACGCCCTTTCGGACCATGGCCTAAATCTGGCGCCTTTGACCACTCCGCCAAACTATCAACTGATATGACTTTTGATTCAATAAATTATATGATATAGCAAACCAAAGAATTGATAAAGTTTTCTTTAATAAATTTGCTGGGCGTTGTTATTTATTGATAATAAAATAGATGGCATAAGAAACCGTAGAATTAATAAACTTTTCTTTCATATATTTGCTGGGCGTTCATTCGAATCCGGCAAGTCTGAATCGGGGTTTTTGTGTATTCTTTCTCCTTAGCAATGTCTTTCTCCTTTGCAATATCTTTGTCGATCATGGAGTTCGCTGGTTCGAATCCCGCTGGGTTTTTGAGGATTCTAATTTATCCTAAGCTTCTTACAGAGCACTTCTTTCCATGTTATTATTATGTAGTTTAAATAATGTACTCAAAGATCTTTGTAGGTATATTAATTTGCTGTAGTGTAAACATTTTAAGAAATGATTTTTTTTGGTAATATTTTTTGGGAATAGTTGCTTGAAATTCTTCTAAAAATTGTTAGATTCGTAGATTTGAGTGATTATTTTTGTATATTTTTAGTGTTTCAAGGTTTTTCAGCATGCTAAATCCATTTTTGCATTCTAAAATAAATTTTAAATAACAAAAAATAGTGATTTCTTACAAATTTATTCCTACCAAAAAGATCATTTAGTAGAACAGTTAGACAAACCTATTAATTTGGTTATCAGTTTTTAATTTAGATTTATCTTAATTCCAAATCTATCAAGTTTAACACTTAAATTTGAAATTAGTACAAATTTAAATTGATATTTGCATTTTTAAAATTTAATACATATTTTTAAATTCAAAATTAGAATAGATTTAAATTGATATTTATATTTCTAAAATTTAATATAGATCTTTTTTATTTTAATTGTATCAATTTTAATTGTATGAAATTTAGATTTATTTTTTGTAAATAGATATCATATTTATTTTTGTTTTATAATAATATTTTTTCAACCTACCACAATTTGTGTTAGCATTATTTATGTTATGTTACATTTATCTATATATCATATTATGTTGTAGAGGAACTCTTTTAATGCAACTATCCTCATGATACCATTAAATTTCTCTTAATTATGTTTATAGTATTTAAGTTATTTAACTTTTAAAATATTTGTTTATATTATGCATTATTGTTGATATTGTTAAATCATAAAATGCTATGTTGTATTTAAAATTGTAATCTATTTTCTCATTCTAGTAATTTGGTTAGGATTTTGGTTTTGTGGACAAATGAAATTCCAATTCCAAATATTTCATTTGCTTTGACAAAACCAAAATCCTAGCCTTGGCCCCTCATTACTCTTCTCAGCTCATTGGAGAAGCTCTTGAAATAGAAAAACATCCTAATAATTTCAATAGTTTGATCATTATGCACCCTTCTTTAAGTTTCTCCCCATGCCCTATCTCCTTCCCCCTCTCTCCCTCCCTCCCTAGTGCCCATTTACTATGGTTCCTCAATATCTTTTTGTCTTGTTTCAATTTCTAGCATAGTTTTCCTCTTCTTCTTTTGTCCTTAATCTTTTCTAACTTCCTCCCCTTATTTCTTATCTTCCTTTTTTCACCTTACTTCTATTATATTATATCATAATATTATCATTCATAACATGCTCTACCATATCTGTATTTATTATTATTACATCATATCTTTTTCACTAATATATTATATTATATTATTATAATAATACATTATAATATGTATTCTAATTTAATCTTTCTATATCTTCTTTTCTTTTTTATCCATAATATCCTTTTTTTTCACCTTGTTTCTATTATATTATATTACATCATAATATTATCATTCATAACCTACTCTACCATATTGTATTTATTATCATTACATCATATCTTTTTCACTATCATATTATATTATTATAACAATACAATATAATATGTATTTTAATGTAATCGCTCTATATCTTCTTTCTTTTTTATCCATGATATATTATTCTTCTTTATCAATTTACTCTACCATGATGATTTTTATTAACGGGCACTCCACGCGGCCTCTTTCATCTTTCAAGTTGACTAATCTAAACTCATCATTATTAAATATTATAATTATTGATATATCTCTTTTTATCTCATTTATATATATTTCAATATTATTTTTTCTATATTTTAAGTTTTTTTTTTTTTGTATATGATGATAGATGGAATGTTCACAGTAAACATTGTAATTTTCAAAAAAATAAAAAATAAACAATACATTTTTTAAAATATTCTCAATATCTAATTATAAAAATTTACATTTTCAAATATCAAAATTCTACTTACATTGACAATTATTCTACTTACATTGACAATTGTTTCACAACAAAGTACACAATTCATTTTCAGAAATATTCTCTATTCTCAATGTCTGACTGAAAACTTACATTTTCAACCATCAGAATTCTATTTACATTTTCAAACATCAGAATTCCACTTACATATAGCAGAATTCTATTTACATTTTCAAACATCAGAATTCCACTTACATATAGCAGAATTCTATTTACATTTTCAAACATCAGAATTCCACTTACATATAGAATAGCAAATCTAATGTTTTAGTATACGTATAGCAAATCTATAAGTTTAGACGTTTTATGTCACAATTTTCTTGTATGCAATTCCAAGGTCTCGACTTAGATATTTTGACATCGTTTCTGTAAACATGATTTTCAGATTTGAAGAAGACTTAGTGGTCATATGAAACTCGGGCCGTTTGTTATTGAGAATTTGTTACAAAGAAGCGGATATAACCCCTTCTGCCACAGATATGTTAATAAGCGGACTACTGCACTCAAAACAACTCTGTTTAAGAGGTTGGATCATTATGATGATTGTAGGACTTGAACCCACGTCCTTTCGGTGGCCAGAGGCTTAATCTGGGCCTTGAACCACTCGGCCAAACTATCAAAAACAATTCCATCCTGTATTTTGAGAACTATAGAGATAGATTTCTTTAGTGAGAGAGAGTATGATACTCGAGTTCACCGGGCGTCTAAGCACAGCTCCAGATATTTCATCATTATCACTACTTCTCCTTATCTCTACCTCGCTTTGTCAGCTATTTCAAGAACTATTTATATGACAAAATGTTTTGATTCAGAAAATCATTTAAGTCCGACCTTAGCTCAGTTGGTAGAGCGGAGGACTGTAGTAGGGAAAAATCCTTGAAAGCCATCCTTAGGTCGCTGGTTCGAATCCGGCAGGTCGGAAGGTGTATTTTTATTAATTATATTATATTTGATCCTGTGTCCCTGGCGCTACTTTGGTTTCTTATGTCTGTTATGTTTTCGTGTCACAGCCAGCTGTTTGTCAAACAGGATCAGAATCATTATCTAGGGAACTAAAATTGTTGTAATTTTGTTTCTTTATCTCACTGCAATCCATAGATTAAATTGGGATGTCTTTTTATCTAAAGATTTTGAATCATTTCCTGGAAAATCAGAGGTGCATGTCTGCCACACCTTT
>SNQJ01S0045691.1:48482-68139 GCA_010110895.2 Picea sitchensis | reverse complement strand
CTAGCACACCAGGCTTTGTATATCCAGTCTCTACTACATCCCAAACATCAGCACCCAAGGCCATTAAGTATGTTCTCATTCTAATCTTCCAGAAGGAAAAAATTGTTCCATCAAATAGAGGGGGCTTAGAGGCTAAAGTCCCTTCAAGACTTATCATGTTTAAGCTTACAGATCTACCTTTGAATAAAAGGAACCCTCTCTGATACCAATTGTTGAAATTACTAAGACAACTAAGAAGGGGGCGGTGAATCATTTGTAATTGAGCTTAAACAAATTTAAGTCTATTAAAACATTATTAATATTTCCTCAAGTGATCATCAACAATATACAGCATATGGACAGTAAAAGTAAAGAGCATCAGTCACACATAAGGTATACACAGAGACAGATTTTTCACGAGGAAACCCATAAAGGGAGAAAACCTCTTCTTCTTCAAAATGATAGGCAGTCTTTTAAGTTCTGTACATCATCTATAATTGAGCACCGAATCAATGTNTTTAAGTCTATTAATACATTCTTAAACTTTCTTCAAGTGATCATCAACATTATACATAGTTTCTCTTGAGTGTGTAGGACTCTAGACTGATTGAGGATGTCGATGGAATCGATGGACCTCCTTCGAATCCAAATCGAATCAAGGTGTGGATTGTTTATGGTTTGAATGTTTTTTTTTATTGCATATGTGACATATGACTCATAAATTATGATGTTGATTTTGGATCGCTGACATGTTTCGTTGATAGATGTAGGTTGATGATAGCTTGGTAATGAGACACACATTTGGAATAAAGGGGTCATGCATGACAACCAAAGATATTGAGGGAGAGGTGTGGTAGCAACCCCACCATAGCCTACTAGTACTCACGTTGTGGCTCAAACTATAGGTTAACGATTACCTAGCTCGAGAGATCCATGATGACGTGAGGGCACACTGAGATCGTCGCTCACAAAGATTCCAAGGGGCAACCAATAAGGTAGGGTCCTTATTCCTTAGAGGCCCTTACTCTCCCACAAGGTCACCTAACAAAGTATTGACTCCAAGGACTTGATGTCAACCAAAATCAGTCAAAAGGAAAGTGGCACCATGGAGCATGTAGTGCATCTTGACGTACACGTCACGTAGATGAAACTTGAATGAAGGCGAGTGGCACCCTTGCAGCATGTAGTGTATCTTGAAGGGCAAGTCATGGTTTTAACACTGGTGAGTCAATGAACCTAGGTTCCTAGAAAACAATATCTCATTTGACCTCGTCAAAATTAAGATAATTGTTGCATGATTAAAGTTTAAAAAATATAAAATTTCCCTTAAAAACAGTTTTTTTGAGCCTAGTTGAATTTAAAGACTATTTCTAAGTAGGACATGAGAGCTAAAAATTAATTAAGCAAGTAATAAAGGGGGCGGATGAAGAAAATGGGAGTAAAAACTAAATTTAAAAATTATTGGAGGATTAAATTATTTTGAAATATTAATTGTTACTTGCTAAATTTGAACTTAGATAAAGAGGGGAAAGTTAATTAGAAAACGGAATATAGAACATAGGAGGGAATCTAGTCTAGAACTTTTCTTTTTTGAGCTCAACTAATATTTAAGAAAGGTGTTAGTCATTAAGGGAACCTGAGGGAATAAAGGGACATCGAGGAGCATTTTTAGGAATGTTTTTAGGTGGGTGAGGGAAATTGACAATTTAAATTAATTAATTAAATGAATTTATGGTGCAACTAAGGAATCGGGTGGCAAGTGTATGAGGAATAATTTTCCTAATAATAAATTAATAAAAAGAATGTACAGTGCATTTTGGAAACAAGTCACTAGGAAAATTCTATAAAAGAAATGGCAGAGGAGTAGAATGGATCACGACTCGTAGGCGTAAGGTTACGCTGCCGCTATTTTTCTTGACTTATTTTTATTTTGGGAGTTGGGATAACCATCTTGATTAGAGAGTGGTAGCATGACCTTGCAAGGTGAGTTGGGAGATAACTTTTCCCTGGTTATATGTGTGGCCCCTTTGTGGTTCGGGGGGCTCCCTTTGCTCCTTGAATAATAAAGATTTATGTTTAAGTAAGTGGTTAATGTGGATTCTCGATGATGGCATTTGTATGAATAATTGGACACATGTTATTGATTATGGAATCATGATGGAAGGTTCTATATGGATTTTAGCGTGTTTTAATCATTGTGTATTGCAAGGGAATTGTCGTTCCTTGGATGCTTAATGTTAATTTTGAATAATTTAGAATTTTGATATCTCATGCACCTTAAGGATGAATTGAGAAACCTTATGCCTTGATATTGTTGAGATAAATTAGTTGGATTAACATTACGCCTTTGATTTGGATGTTGTCGATCGATTTAGAATTGATTTCTAGTGCACCTTTATTTGTTGTTGAGGTATGATTGATTTTCAATTATATTCTAATGCACCCTACGATTAAGTCAATATCTCATGCATCGTGGCGTGTAAAGAATCGATTGATTACTTAGAAATCTAGCGCACAAATTAATATTGTGAGGTATGACTAGTAGAGGATTCAGACTCCTTATGCGGACTAACTCTTAATGTATTGAATGATTGTTGTAGATATCAAACTCCTCNNNCCTCGTGCGAAAAAATTATAGTATAAGGAATGTTGGGATATAATTTAGACTTCACGTCCCTTGGATTTTGTTGTCATTAATAGTAGACCCTTGTGCGCATCAAATGTTGATGATGCACGTATATTTAAGTGCTTGAGATTAAATGTGTGCATTGACCGATGTGTTGCACAATGTCTAGATTTTACTTTTTGCGCGCATTGATAGGTCATTGTAATGAATGGTTGTTGGTTAATTACTTCTTGCACCATGGAATTGTTATGTTACATTTGTCGGTTGAGACGTGATGATTACGACTATGTGTCGTGTGTAATTCATTTATTATGTTTTCGTTGAGTTGTGTCGCTAGGACTTTTGTTTTCGTTATTGTCCCAATGCTTTAAAAAAAAAATTACCTGTTGTACATCGTTTTTGTGTCGTGAAGGTTAGGCATAATACATATGGTATTAGAGAGGGTTCAACCCTGCGACTATGGATAAACACACCTTCCATTGAATTAATCCCTTTATTTATGTTCATCGCTAATTGAATTATTAACCTCTTATTGCAGTAATCACGGTTAGAGGACATTGTAGATATTCGTGACGTGGTGCCATGGAAGGAGGTGTGACGCCTCTAGGAGCACCCGCGCTAGAGGGGTCCAACCCCCAAGGAGAAGAACAAGTCTTGAGCATGAGTGGATTGTCACGCGGGATGCATTGGGTCTGACAGGGTCCTTCTAGCGAAATTTAAGAGGCCTTGACTAACTGTCTGTACTGAGATAAGGCCAGGGCGCCTGTACCCTTGAGGGTCCACAGCATGCCCCATCCAGTACTAGTAGCTTTCATGAAAAAATAGAGAGGGTTAAATTCCTGAGTCCATGAGTGCCACAGACGGATCATTCATCGAGGAATGGCTGGAGAGCCAAGCGATGTGCTTCACGTTTTGCGATTTCGACCTCTAGCATGAAGGTCCTCATAGGTGGTCTTCAGCTAAAGGGGAGCTCTCTTATTGAAGGAAGATGCTCCTACCTCATCTAAACATGTTTTTTGAATCCGTGTTAGGGGAACAGTTCAAGGAACGGTTATGGGAGAAGTAATTGTCAGAGGAATTCATTGAGCTCCATCTCAATTAGTTCAGTTCCATACGATATGGTGGTCGTATAGTGTCACATTATGAGACCAAATTCATGGAGCTACTTCGGTATGCCCCGCATATGAACACGAAGAATTTGTATATCAACAAGTTTGTGACCATCCTTAACTCTAGATTTTGTGCAAAGGTGAGGATATAAATTCCTCGAATGTTGCACGATGTAGTCCAGTAGGCCTCTTAGATAAGGAATATTTGACCATGAGAGTCTGGGTAGGACTCCTACAAGATCGTCTGGACTGACAACATCTGGTGTGCAGAAGCATTATACATCATTCATACCAGACCTCTTGGTATCAAGATACATCTATATGATCCTTGATCACAACACCTTGACGATAGGTTCCTCAATAGAGGGCTCCGTATAGGGGACCGGCACATCCACGATAGCACTATTAATAGTCGTCAATTAGTCTTGTCACCAGAACATACCAAGATCTTAGGTTGGTGGGCCAACAACTTCTATTCCGAAGCCAGGAGTATTAGACCGAAGGTGGGTGATGGACATGTGGAGAGTCACCTTACCAGTAAAATTGTCTGGTTGAAAGGGCCAGAGTGACCAAGTCAACATGACACACTACCATGGCGGATATGGGCAGGGCCCAGAGGATTCATGACCATAGTAAATAACTGCGAGGTTGAGCACCATTCCACTGTGCTCGATGCATTAGTTTCCACTGCCAAACAAACTTTTAGTGTTTGTTAATCCCGGATGCTACATAAGATCTCATTCTAAGTGTCGCACTGAAGGGATTTAGGTAAGGGAATTCAATAGGATGAGTTTATATTCTTCTATGTGGCTTCAGGTACCAACCAGATGGTTGGAGGAAGGGGTATGAATTATCACTTTTACCTAGGGATAGTTCGACCTAAGTCACGATATTAAGATGTTATGATGACATGATCAATATGGACTAGTGCGAATCACATGATGTGATACTCAACAATAATATGGGGCAGTTGAGTTGGAATGATGATGAAGGACAAAGAAGTGTGATTGTAGGAAGAAAATGGCGAGTATCATTGAGGTTCATTTCTTCCCTACAACTACTAGATATCACGCGCAAGGATGCAAGTTATATGCATACTTACCTCTGAACTTGAAGGGCATGGAAGAAGGATTAGAAGACCTTCCAATAGTATGAGAGTTTACGGACGTGATTCCTAGAATAATTACCAGGAGTTTTGCCGAAGCCAAGATGAAATTTACCATCGACCTAAAACATGGAACTGAACTGATGGAAAGAAATCCTTATCGGATGTTGACCCCTAAGTTACAGGAGTTGAAAGTGTAATTGAAGGAGTTGTTGGACCTAGGACTTATAAGTCCAAGTGTATCACCTTGGAGTGCTCTTGTTAATTTCATACGAAAGAAGGATGGGTCGTAGAGACTCTGCTTGACTACCGTCGAGTATTCCTTGATGAAATTTTGATATTTTCTTGGATGACGGAAGATTAGGATGAACGTTTACGCTTGGTACTACAGTGTTGCAAGAGAAAAAATTACGGGAAGCGGTCTGAAAGCTATCTAGGATTCATTGTTTAGGGAATGTTATCTTCGATGAAGGCATCATTGTGGATCTAGCGAAGGAAGAGGCTATTTTGGAGGGTCTTGCACTGATGAATGTCCCAGAATTTCGTAGCTTCATGGGTTAAGCGAGATATTATCGACGGTTCATCAAGGGTTCTTCAAAAATGGAAAATATGATTACGGAATTGTAGAAGAAGAAAAAGAATGTTGGTGGAACGAGAAATGTGTGGAAGCATCTCGAAGGCGGAAGGATTTTTTGATGATATCACCAATACTAAAAGTCCCTAGTGTGGATGGGGGATTCTTGGTATGCACTAATGCATCCAAGGAAGGCTTAGACAGACTCTTGAGGCAAGAAGTTCGAGTGATTGCTTACATTTCAAGGAAGTTAACGAAGCATGAGGAGAACTATGTGACACAATATTTAGAGTTGTTAATCATCGTGTATGCCCTGAGAGTGTGGAGACACTACTTGATTGGAAAAAAATTTGAACTAAAAACGGACCACTGTGGTTTACAACACCTTTTTACCAAAAATGACTTGAATGTGCGGCAAAGGCGTTGGTCAGAACTACTTATCGATTACGATTTTTAGATTTCCTACTTAAAAGGGACAGTGAACAGAGTGGAAGACGTGTTGATTTGGATACCACGCATATTTTCAGTGATGCCTCTTCAAACGAATCTACGTGAAAAGATTCTAACTACAGCACGATGCTGACTGGTATAAGGAGGGTAAGGAATTTTTCGGGAAAGACACCATGATGGTACCAAAATCGAGGGATATACTGTGGATAATGACGGATCTTTGAGATATAATAATCAGATTTACTTATATCCTGATGACGAATTGAGAAGTTTTGATATTATGTGAAGCTCATAGAGTAGTGCTCATGGATCATCCAGGAGTCATGAAGATGAGGACTGCCCTTAAGCCCTTATTCTTCTGTAAGGGATAAACCCGAACATCGTCAACTGTGTGGCGATATGTATAGAAGGTCAGCAGGTGAAGGAAGAACATAGAATTGACTTGGGAGGTCATTTTGACAGGCTTCAGTATTGAATTTCCGTTGACTGAAAGGAGGCATGACTCAATTTTTGTGAAAGTTGACACTTTGACAAAGAGTTCACATTTTTTCCCTGTGTGTACGACGCATCAGGCGCTAGGTATAGCTAGAGTTTATATCAACAATATTTTGAGACTGTGAGACGTACCAAAGGAATCATGTTCGATAAGGGATTCAGTGTTTGCAAGACGATTTTGGATGAGTTTCCCAAGAGGCCTTAGGAACACCACTGAACTTTAGTACAACATGTCCTTGAGATAAATAAGATAACTAAATGAACAAACAAATCTAGGAAGGTTGTGTTGTGTATGTGTGTGTTGGACCAACAAAACTATGGGAATATTTTTGGTCGCTGGCTAAGCTTGCATGCAAAAACAGCCATCAAAGCACCACTAAGATGGCGCCATTTGAGTTTCTTTATGGGAAATCATGTCAGGTGCCTTTGAGTTGGGATCGAATAGAGGATTGGGTTCTGGTATGACTAGAAGTGATCCAAGAATTGTAAGAACAAATACTAATGATACGAAAGGGGATGGAAGAAGCGTGGGATCGACATAAGGGTTTTTCGATGTCCATCGCGTCAACCATAATTATGAAGGGCCTAATGGCTAGACATGCCTCATTCTTTGATGTGTTGCGCAATGTTTATATTGTATCTATGTGTGACTTTAGATCAATGGTCCTATGCATGAGATTGACTGATTTCTCGTTGGATGTTGGGAGAGGGTACACTCACGGTGGAGTTGATTTTCTTTATGGACCATAGCATTTGATAGCTAGGGCGTCAAACTTTCGATCAGGTCAATGTCCAGTAGGAAAATTATAGTCCACACTCATCTACCTGGGAGGACGCATACGATATGAGTCTGCAGTTCCCATTTTTGTTGGATGGCTAGACACTTAGATATTGTCAAATACTTTATTTTTGCACTTGTATACTGTGAAACTTAGATATTGCTAGACATAATGTTATTTCACACACCTTATTAGACTTATTATTTGAGGAAAATTATGTGCAATTGATCTAGTTCCTTATATGATTTATTGTTTCGCTTATGGATTATGATGATGTTGTGGATATGATGATATGTTATTTGATTATATCTGTATTGATAGGTTCTATTGACTGGTTTCTCTTGAGTGTGAAGGACTCTGGACTGATTGAGAATGTCGATGGCATCGATGGATCTCCTTAGACTCTAGATTGAGTCAAGGAGTGGATTGTTTATGGTTTGAATTTTTTTTTTATTTCATATGTGAGATATGACTGGTAAATTATGATGATTATTTTGGATCATTGACATGTTTTTTTGATAGATGCAAGTTGATGATAGCTTGCTAGTCAAACTCACATTTGGAGTAAAGGGGTCATGCACGACAACCAAATATATTGAGGGAGAGGTGTGGCAGCATCCCTGCCACAGCCTACTAGCACTCCCACCGTGGCTCAAATTGTAGTTTAATGATTACCTAGTTTGAGAGATCCACATTGTTGTGAGGGAAGACTCGGACAGTCGTTCACAAATATTCTAAGGGGCATACAATAAGGTAGGTTCCTTATTCCTTAGAGGCCCTTAGTCTCCCACAAGGTCACCTAACAAAGTATTGACTCCAAGGGCTTGGTGTCTACCAAAATCAGTCAAAATGTGAGTGGCACCCTTGGAGCACGTAGTGCATCTTGAAGGGCATGTCACGTACATTAAACTTGAATGAAGGCGAGTGGCACCCTTGGAGTACATAGTGTGTCTTGAAGGGCACATTGCAGTTTTAAAATTGGTGATTCAATGAACCTAGGTTCCTAGAAAAAAATATCTCATTTGACCTGGTGAGCCTTAAGACAATTGTTGCAAGAGTAAAGTTTAAAAATTATAAAATTTCCCTTAAAAATAATTTTGCTAAGCCTAGTTGAATTTAAATCCTAGGTATAATTAGGACATGAGAACGAGAAATTAATTAAGAAAGTAATAAAGGGGGGGGATGAATAAAATGGGAGTCAAAATTAAATTTAAAAATTATTGGAGGATTAAATTATTTTCAAAGATTAATTGTTGGCTTTGTGAAAAACTTGCTAAATTTGAAATTAGATAAAAAGGGGAAAATTAATTACAAAAGGAATGTGGAACATAGAAGGGAATATAGTATAGAGAACTTTCAATTTTTGAACCCAACTAAGATTTAAGAAAGGCGTCAATCATTAAGGGAATGTGACGGAATAAAGGGACAATGAGGAGCATTTTTAGGAACGATTTTAGGTGGGTGAGGGAAATCAACAATTTAAATTAATTAATTAAATGAATTTCCGGTGCAACAAAGGGATCGGGTGACAAGTGTATGGGGAAGAATTTTCCTAATAATAAATTAATAAAAATAATTTAGAGTGCGTGTTGGCAACAAGTCACTAAGAAATATCTATAAAATAAATGACGGAGGAGGAGAATGGATCACAACTGGTAGGTGTAATGTTAGGCGGCCAATATTTTTCTTGACTCATTTTTCTTGTGGGAGTTGGGATACCCAGATCGATTAGAGAGTGGTAGCTTGAACTTGCGAGGCAAGCTCGGAGATAGATTTTCCCTGGTTGTATGTGTGGTCCCTTTGTGGCTCGAGGGGCTCAGGGGGAAGAAGAGTACCCCTAGCGTTGGTTGGGAGGTATCGATGAGGTCTCAGCGGTTAGCAAACATGAGTTGGACAGAGTGCAAGCGCAGGAAAGCCACTTTGGATTCTACGCCTTCGGTTAAGGTACTTCTATTGTGTTAAATTTTCTTGTTTATTGTGCGTTTAATCTCGTCGAACATTTAGCGAAATTAGGTGTTAGATTTTTTTTGTATTTTGTGTTTGATCTCATCAAAGGATCTATGAATTTTGGTTGTTAATTTTTGTTTTATTTCTGCAATCCCCAAGATGGGTGTAATATAGGAGAAACGTGTTTAGACTGAAAATTTCTCCTCTAAATCCTGAAAACCCTTAAAGAATCCTTTGCGTTTTTTTTTGTTTTTTTTTCTATCTACCGTTTGTAGGCTTACGCTTAGATTGTTTTCCCTTCAGGTTTTGAGCTAAGCTTTGAAAAAAAAAATTAATCTTTCTTCTTTTTCTATCCCACCTCCAAATCTATTATTCGTTTCTAGTTGGACTGCATTGAGAGCGTTAGAGTCTTCCTATTTTTCCCCAGCGATTGTCTTAAGAGATATGTGTTTTAATTCTCAGAGAGCTCATATTTTTCCCAACAGTTATTGTATTTAAGAGCTTAGTGTTTTATGCTCAGAGAGCTCATATTTTTCCCAACAAACTTTGTCTTAAGAGCTCAGCATGTTAATTCTCAAAGAGCACACATTTTTCCCAACGATTTTTGTCTTTAAGACCGCAACATTTTATGCTCAGAGAGCTCATATTCCCAGCGATTTTTGTATTGATAGTTCAATGTTTTAATGCTCAAAGAGCTCATATTTTTCCCAACGATTTTTTTCCTTTAAGAGCTCAGTGTTTTATGCTTAGAGATCTCATATTTTTTCCAATGATTTTTGTGTTAAGAGCTCCTTGTTTTAATGCTCGGAGAGCTCATATTTTTCGGAGAAATTAATGTCTTTAAGAGCTTATCATTTTATGCTTAGAGAGATCATATTTTTCCCAATGATGTTTTTCTTAAGATCTCAATGTTTTAATGCTCAAAGAGCTCATATTTTTCCCAAGGATTTTTGTGTTAAGAGCTCAACGTTTTAATGCTTAGAGAGCTCATATCTTTCCTAGCAAATTTTGTGTTAAGAGACCAATGTTTTAATTCTCAGAGAGATCATATTTTTCCCAATGACTTTTTTCTTTAAGATATCATCGTTTTATGCTCAGAGAGCTCATATTTTTCCTTGCAATTTTTTTCTGAAGAGATAAATGTTTTAATGCTTAGAGAGCTCATATTTTTCCCAACGATTTTTTTCTTTAAGAGATCAGTGTTTTAATGCTCAGAGAGCTCATATTTTTCCTCAACAATTTTTTCTTTATAGCTCGATGTTTAACCCAAGTTTTCCCTTATATTTTGTTGATCATAAAATTAGTTTAATATTTGTTTAAAATCATAAGTTGGAATTATGATTGTGTTCTTAATAATATAGATCTTGTGTAGTTTAAATTATCCCTCATCAACGTATTCCTCAATGTAATAAATTAATAACGGTGAATTCGTATTAATAATTATTTACTCTATAACGTTATAATGGTCTATCATTGAGTAGCATTGGTTTATTGAATAAGTGTTGTTATGATAATAATTGTTGATATGATTATTTATCCAAGTATTTATTTTATTAATGGGAATTTGTGTGTTTATAACTACTTGAAAGGGTGACATCCTTCTGGAACATTTATATAGTGGTCTATAGATAGGTTGGGAGAGGACTAGATACAGTTAGGGTTTGTTCTAATAACCTCATGGATCACTTCTAAGTCAACTAGATGAATCACATAGGGATGGATTTATGATGACTAGTTGGTGGATCCCTTTGCACCTTTAATAATAATGATTTATGTTTAATTAAGTGGTTAATATGGATTCTTGATGATGGCATATGCATCAATAATTGGAAACATGTTATTGATTATGGAATCCTAATGGAAGGTTATAGATGGCTTTTCGCGTGTTTTAATCATTGTGTATTGCAAGGGAATTGTCATTCCTTCGATTCTTAATGTTAATTTTCAATAATTTAGAATTTCGATATATCGTGTGTCTTAAGAATGAATTGAGAAACCTTATGTCTTGATATTGCTGAGATAAATTACTTAGATTACCATTACACCTTTTATTTGGATGTTCCCAATAGATTTAGAATTTATTTCCAGTGCGCATTTATTTGTTGTTGAGGTATGATTGATTTTCAATTATATTCTATTGCGCCCTTCGGTTAAGTAAATATATCATGTGTCTTGGTGTGTAAATAATGGATTGATTTCTTATAATTCTAGTGATCCAGGTGGATATCGACGGCCACCCACCTTTTCCAACTGTCTAAAAATAGTTTTCTGGCAATTTACTATTTTTAGCAGTTTTAACTTCCGGGGCCATTTTGAGGGCCTAAATGAAGGTTTTTTGGGATAGAGATTCTCAATGATAGAAGAAGGCATAATTGAGCCCCCAAAATGAATCTTCGACCTCCTTGATCAACTCACAGTGGCCAAATACTTCAGTAAGATTTATTTGAAGTCTGGCTACCACCAGGTCCCGATAGAACACACAGATGTATGGAAAATTGCCTTCAAGTCAAAGGAAGGCCTTTTTAAATGGTTGGTCATTCCCTTTGGTTTGACAAATGATATAGCCACTTTCATGAGGATGATGGATGATATCCTATGATCATTCACCAATACTTTTGTAGTGGTGTATCTAGATGTCATTCTCATTTACAACAAGACTTGGGCGGGACACTTGTAACATATTCAACAAGTTTTGCACACCTTGCGACAACACAAGATATATGCCAACTTGGAAAATTTATCCTTCAGTATGGACAGGGTCCATTACCTGGGCTACATCGTTGATCAACATGGTGTACATGTGGATCCAGCCAAGATCCAAGTCATCTATGATTGGCCAGCCCCAACCACACTCACTAAGCTTCAGAGCTTCTTGGGCCTTGCAAATTTCTACCGCAGGTTCATATTGGGATTCTCCCATATTACATGGGCCCTCAACCAAATAAACAGGGGTGGCGGTAGGGAAAAATTTGTGTGGGGTTGGTCCCAACAAAAAGCGTTCAATGATTTGAAGCGATGCTTATGCTCAACCCCATTGCTTTCACTACAAAACCTGTAGAATCCCTTTGAGATTGAGATAGATGCTTCATAGTATGCGGTGGGTGTCATTCTCACTTAGCACAGCCACCCTATGGCCTATCATAGTGAGACACTATCAGATGTTTTCCGTAAGTACCCTAATTACGACAAAGAAATGTACTCCATTGTGCAAGCGTGCCGCCAGTGGAGACATTACATTCTTGGGAAGGAGATATTCATCCACACTGATCATAAGCCAGTATAGTTCATGCTGACACAAGGAAAATTGCAGAATGATCGCCATCAAAATCGGTCCACATACTTGCAACAATTCCACCTCAACATCAAGTATAAAATAGGAACCACCAATCGCGTTGTTGATTTCCTCAGCAGACTGCCAGTCGCGGCACTCACCATGGTGATAGACTCTTGTGGCCATGAGACCTCCAGATGGCTCCAACTCTATGAGACAGACCTAGACTTCACCACCACCTACCAAATTTTGGGTGTAAACACAGTTGTCGATAATTTCCATATTCAGGATGGATTGTTGTGTTGTCTGGGCCATATCTGTGTTCCATCAAGAGAGTGAGCGAATCTGATCTCAGAATCCCACTACAATTGGGTGTCAAGACATTTCGTCGTCAAAAAGACAGTGTTGATGCTACCAAAGCATTTCTACTGCTTGAAACTTCGACAGGAGGTCAACAAGTATATTAGGTCCTCCACTACCTGTGTTATTGCCAAACCGACCACTAAGAAACATGGCTTATACACCCCTCTTCCTACTCCTAACAGGCCATGGGAATCCATCTCAATGGATAACATGTCGAGCCTCTCATCCACCAAGTGGGGAAATGACTATGTTTTTGTGGTTGTTGATCGCTTTTCTAAGATGGTGATTATGGTTTATTACCAGAAGAACATCAAAACAGATGCCCCTGGAAAGATCTTCTTTGAATGAGTTTGGGTACATTTTGGAATCCCACAAACCATTGTCTTAGATCGGGACTATCAATTTATTAGCACATTCTTGTCGAGCCTCTGGTCACTGCTAGACACGAAGGTCACCAAATCCACGACCTTCCACCTGAAGACATATGGTCAAACCGAGGTCGTAAATCGAATGATTGTGCATATCCTTTGCATGTATAATTCAAAGCACCCCCACACATGGGAAGAGATTCTTCCCTATGTCCAACATAGCTACAATTGAGCCCTGCATAGCTTAACCAGCGATATCCCCTTTCAGTTGTGTTTGGGATTCCAACCATTGGGTCCTATAGATGTTGCACTTCCCCTTGTGGTCACCTCGACCGACTCATATATTGCTCCAACTAAAGCTGATAAATCCACCCAGTTCATTGATCGGATCCAACACATCCGCCAATAGGTTCAGGATATCCTACAAAAGTCCAATGACAAGTACAAGCAACACCATGATCAACATCAGGTGCCACATACATTTTAGGTGGGCGACAAAGTTTGGTTGCACTTGCAGAAAGAATGCCTTAAAGGACCCCATCGGAAGATTCGCCCACTGTGTTATGGGTTGTACACCATTACCAATTCCATGGGGGATAATTTTTTTGAGCTCAATATTCCTCCTTTCCTTGGCATGCACCTAATGTTCAACGTGGATCTCCTTCGCCCTTATTTCCCACCATTATTGGACACATCAGACGTAGAAGAACAAATGAAACCAACAGAGATCAACCTCATTTGCATACAACAGGAAGTGATCATATTGTGGACACATAGATCAAGGGTAGGTGACATCAAAGGATCCAACTTTATCATTTTGTCAAAGCAGGGTAGCTCCTGCACCAAGGCAAGTGGCTCACCCGAGGCCAAATTCAACAAAAAATTCCTCATCTGATGGGGGAACTCAACGTAGTGGAGACCATTTATTCCTAAGGAGGGAGGATTCATCTATGTGGATATCGTTGGCCACCCACCTTTTCCAACTGTCTCAAAACAGTTTTCTGGCAATTTTGGCAATTTACTATTTTTAGCAGTTTTAACTTCTGGGGCCATTTTGAGGGCCTAAATGAAGGTTTTTTGGGATTGATATTATCAATTATAGTGGAAGGTATGATTGAGTCCCAAAAATGAATATCCTCGATGATACCTTTCCAATGGGCTATCAGACTCCTAAAACAAAGATCGTATGCAAAAGTTACGACCCCGAGAAGTTGATGTACTAACTTACCCAAACGAGGCCCACATGAATTTTGGCGCTTCATCTCCTAGGGTTAGGTTTTTGGATGTCTGGGGTTTTTCACATTATTATTTATTGTAAAAAGGCCTTCAAAGACTCATTCTAATGATCTTCTTGCGAATGAGAACAACCTTAACATCTCTTCTCAGAGATAAGCCGCCACCATTCCAACAAGCTTGTTTCCGCTGCATTTTATAGTTTCAGCTTATTTCATTATTGAATAGAAAACCAATTTTACTGTATCTCTGTTATTTTGTGTTAAGAACCTGTCAATAATGTGTTCGTTCTTCTCATAAAATCTATATCAACTAGCGCACAAATTAATAATGTGATGTATGACTAGTAAAGGATTTAGGCTCCTTTTGCACATTGACTATTAATGTATTGAATGATTTTTGTAGATATCAGACTCCTTGCACGACAAAATTATAGTATAAGGAATGTTGGGATATAATTTAGACTTCATGTGCCTTGTACTTTGTTTCTATTAATATTATACCCTTGCGTGCATCGAATTTTAATGATGCACATATATTTAAGTGCTTGACATTAAACGCGCGCATTGACCAATGCATTGTATAATGTCCAGATTTTGCTTCTTGCACGCATTGATAGGTCATTGTAATGAATGGTTGTTGGTTAATTACTTCTTGTGCCATGGAATTGTTATGTTACATGTGTTTATTGAGACGTGATTGATTACAATGATGTGTTGCATATAATTCATTCATTATGTTTTCATTGAGTTGTGTCACTAGGAATTTTGTTGTCGTTATTGTCCTAATGATTTAAAAAACAAATTAATTGTTGCATGTCTCTTTTGTGTCATAATGGTCAGGGATGTTACAAATGTCTCCATGGACGGACTGATTGGAAATTTTTCAGAGTTTCAACCATCTAGCAAGGAGGTTCTAGAGATATCCAGGTGGGTAGAAGTGTTCTTTGAGATCCTAGCAGAATTCATCCCACATTGTGACGTTTATTTTAGTTGTCTCAACTGGGTCACTTATGTCTATGACCCAGGAATAATTCTCGAGCTGAGTGTCCCATCATGTCTATGTAATTCCTTCAAGTTTTAGATTGGCGATCTGAAGCTTCATATCTTCTATCATCTCAGGACATGTAAGAAAGTATGTGGAAAGACTGTGAAGCTAAGAGTCAAAATTCTTGCCATTCATTTGGCCTGCAAACTTTTGTAATTGGAAGCGCATATCAAGCTACATGGGTGTTGGATTTTGACACTATTACAGACAGAGTAGGTCCTGGATAGCCATCGCTAATTCCCAAATTGGATCCATGGCATTATATGAGGAATCGTCTATAGATGGATCTCTTCATGGTGGCATAATTTTCATTCACCATGGATGCCAATATATCACTCGATGTTGCACTAAGATTCACTGAACTCCTGAGAACGTTGAGAAGGAACCTTGTGCCCTGAAGAGGGCATGTAGGGAATGATGAAGGTTTAACATGAAAGAAGCCCTGAGGAGGGTGAACTAGAATTCCTGAGAAGGACACCTTGCTTTCAGAAAAAAATTATTGGATGGCCTCTCTTTTGAATTCTGTGGTTGAGAAGAAGATGGCTTGGATCCAACCTCTGATACCATTTGATCTGAAATTCTATATTGTAAATTAAAATGCAGAAACATAATATAATGGAACACAAAAATCAAACTTTGCACAAAAAAAGATGAAGAAGTTGAAAGAGATAACACTAGGAATGAGAAGGAAAATGACCATAAAATGTATTCAACAAAGAAGACGTCCTTTGATTAGAATGGACAATTTTTGTGTTTACAACAATAGCAAGAGACTTGCTTCTTTATTTATGCAATTCTTTGTGGAGTGAGACTACCTAGTGTTGTTTACGGTTATTACTGAATGACATAACTGACATTCTAATAGAAATTATGGGGTGTCTTGTCTCACTAGATTGACAAGGGATTTTTACTAATTAATAGACTGAAGGAACTGACATGCTAATTATTTATTAGGAAACACCCTTCTTAACTGAACTAGAGAGGGTAGTTTAGAATAGAATTTACTGGTGAATTTATATACGTCCTCATGTTGACTGGAAAAGGAATATGGGATCCCTCTCTAGTGGCCCATTCATTATTTGTCCCACGTCTTTTTTAAATAAATAAACTTCCAAGATTTGTAAATTATTTTCCTCAAAGTGGTTTAAACAGAAAAAAATATATTATAAGATAAAAAATTGATGAAATCCTATTAATGTTTTATTATCATCATATAATATGTGTTACTAATACATTTTTTATACCTAGCTTCCAAATGAAAAGATGGATACAATTATTGGGATAATGAAGGATATTCCAATCCATGTTGTCTCGTCATTTTGAATACCACTTTCATTGTTTCTATTTTTTATCCTAAATGAGTTTACTTCTCACTCTTATCCTATGGATATTTCTCCACACTAGGTATTTTTAAGGAATTATCATAGGGATGGTATTATTTTTATTGAATCAAAACTATGGCATCTACAATAAGATAAATGATAAATGTAGATAGCATACAAATACAAAAATTATGATGCATGGGAGAAATTACTTACATACTTATCAAAAGGGACACCTTATCCTTAGATTTTAGTTAGTGGTCATTGTACATAGAAATTTATGAAAATATAATAGGCACTTAAATTCCTTGGAAAATACATAGAGACAAACCCCTTACACATATTATAGACTTACATATGATCAAATTGTTCAAATAATATTAGTTGGGTTATGGGAATAACATTTTCCTACCCATACCCTACAACACCTACCCCCTGCTCTTTTTAGACCTACACATATCCACATATTTATTTCTTATACATATCCCCTACCATTGTCTCCCTTACTCCCACACTCTTCACTACTCTTATCCATACAATCATTTATGCCACCACCCATAAACCAACACTAGCCACTCATGTGGCCCCTTACCACCACCCATCTTTCTTCTACTACCTCTATTCTAGCCTACCCACCTCATGGGCCTACCATCACCAGTTTCTCTACCCCTTTCCTCTCACCTTCCATAGATCCTACCCCATTCCCACCACCTCCCATTACGCCTACTCCTACACCCACTAAACTAATCCTACCATACCTACATCTCAATCCATTTATCCCTAACCCACCACATATACCCAAACATTCCATCCTCACACCCACATGACTCGTACCCGCATCTCCCTTAATGAACATAAGCCACAATTCCCACATCATTCTTCCATCATACCCAATCCATGAACCCTAAATTATATTTCTCCTACCCATACCTTCATTACTCCCACCACCTTAACCAAACTTATCCCATATCCATCTCTCATTTCATGTACGATCACCATCCATACCTCACTCCCCCACCTCTCATTATTGTCACCTCTAACCCTATCACCCTACCTCATCCTACTTGCCTCTTTATCCTTCCACCCCTAATCGATCCATAGAATCTCCTATAATGGATTCCCCTACTCCATTGTACCCACCTTACATCACCCCCTCTCTCACTAACCCTACTCATATGATACCTACAACCCCTATGTTAATCCCTTCCTCTCTATCTCTAGATACCCATCCCCACCCTCACATTTATTTCACCCTTTTCCTCATGTATCCTACTTACCCTACCCTCACCACTCTTGTTTCCCCTGCACCACATAGAAATTTCTCTCACCTCATTTATTCCACCCCATACCACACACCTCATACTCCTATTTACAACACACCACCATATTCATTTCTTTCTCTTACCACCAAATACATTGCCACACATTTCCACCACTACCCCACCCCATGCATGCTCCTCTCACCACTCCTCTCATCACCCCAAATATCACCTCACCCCCATTTCTAAATTCACCTGTCATTTCCCTTTTCCCTTAAGAAAATCAATACTACCTACCACTTTCTATCCTCTCTCCCTTTCCGTCATCACTCATTTCATCTCCATTATACCCTATCCCTAGCCTTACTATACCTATCCTACCACACTCAACTCTCACTATCAACACTCCTACCGACATTTTTGTGTCCCTTTTTCCTCACACCACTCACACACCCTAACCCACCTCACACATATCTTATTATTACACTCATTGTTTTCATTACACCCACACTTGTTGCTTTAGATACCCCTAACCTTATCATCCATACTAACCCTATTCTACCACACCAACCTCAAACCACTACCCTCACTTCTGAAAACTACCCAAGAGAAATAACCTCCTTGTCTCATTTCCTCATTGTTCTCATCATCACTTCCCAAAATTGCCTAATTCTTGTTTCCCCCACCCCTATCCTCACCTTTACCACCACCTCTACCCCATCTCACTTGTATTCTGCTCTCGTACATGTACCACCAACATAATCATGTTGTCATGTTCATCCCAATGCTCCCACCCTATTTATCTCATCTGCTACTTTAGTTTCCCCTATGGATGGTTTTGGGTAGTCCCTACATACTCATAACTACCACCACTACCATTGATTGCCTCCCTACCACTAAACCCAACGGTCCTCACCCCACCTTTAATCACCTTTTAAATTCTATTAAGAGTCTTGAATATAATGTTCATTACGAATCATGGCATATAGATGTAATTATCATTTTACTAATTTACTTGAAAATTAACATATATATTTTAGGTTATTTATCGTAATACTAAGAAACATAACCTTAAAAACTTGTGCAATTAGCTATATTCAAAATGTATTAAACATAAATAAGATAAAAAAATAAATGGATTTTAATATCAAATATTATTCATTTAATGAATTTTAATTAACTAATTAATAATACTTAGTCTTGTTGAAGAATAGTTTCCTAAAAATGAATATTATTTATGATTAAATAATACACATTGAAGAATACACTCTCTTAGATTTATCATAGATTAGTGTTACCTCATATTGATTTCTCTTTTCCCATAGTCAAATGGATCATGGCATGTGTTACTTTCGTGTCCTTCGTGGTTGGTTTTTTTTAAGCTTGTCTATTCATATATTTGTATAATACAAAAAGAGTAATGTCAACGTCATCCATAATTGTAACATCTCCACTATAATCCCCAGTTTAATTAATGCTTATGTAGATATAATATGTGGCTATGGACAACAAATGTAATATGTGGATTGTGTTTCAATGTTTTAATAATAAAATGTGATACCAACTGTTAAGGGGACATGGAAAAGAGATGGGGGTTGAATTAATCCAAAAGAGAGGGGAGGGTCTAGGATAATGACCTAGAGGGGTCCAAGGGGGAATTCCCCATGTATATTAATTCAACCTGTTTTCCTAAATTTTCTATTTGTATATGAACCTTCCAATTTCTAATT
>SNQJ01S0045691.1:19688-47441 GCA_010110895.2 Picea sitchensis | reverse complement strand
AAGAATAACAACAGAAATAACACTTTGATTATGAGAGAAATGTTCACGAGCCTCTTTGAGGGGGAAACCTCCATTCGAGCATATCTCTATTACAATAATATCCAAGCTAGGGTTATCATACCCTCGACTCCTAATTATACTAAATATGTCTATCAAAAGAAGCATCTAGAGGAAGATCCTTCTAGAAGCGAAAGCTTCTATTAGGTCTTATTATATTCAACTTATTCTATTTTATTGCAAGGCCTTTTTAATATTGAACTTTATTACATCTAAATATATTGTTCTACCTATGTGCAGGTTAGGACCCTAACATGTCCTCCCCCTTAAAAACAACCTTGTCCTCAAGTCTTGAAATGTGAAAATTGTTGCAGAATGGTAGCTGGTTCCCAAGTGGCATCTGTTGGAGTTGTATATTTCCACTGGACTAACACTTCCTTGATGGTTCTCTGACATAGGTGATGCTCATGCTAGTCCAAAACTGCTTGTGGTTGTAGCCAAATGGATCCTTCTTCATCTAACTCGGGAAGGCTGGTTTGAATTTGGCATTTAGTTCCAATCACCTTATTTAAGAATGAAACATGAAAAACAGGATGTAGCTTAGAATGACTGGGAAAAGCTAATTGATAGGCCACCTGTCCCACCCACTTGAGAACGGTATAAGGACCATAAAATTTGGGCGCTAGCTTTTGAAAATGCTCAGCCTTGAGGGAATTTTTCTTGTAAGGTTTCAGTTGAAGAAACACCTTATCCCCTTCTACAAATTGACATTCAGAGTGACCTTGATATTCTTGTTGCTTCATGCAATTTTGTGCCATGACCAAATTCTCTTTGAGGTTATGGAGAATAGCCTCTCGAACTGTAAGCATTTGGTCAACTGCCTGGACCTTCGAGACACCAGGTAAGTATGAGAGAACTAAAGGTGGATTTTGTACATATACTACTTCAAAAGGATTCATGCACGTAGTTGTATGGTATGAAGTGTTGTACCACCATTCAGCTAGGAGTAACCATTGAGCCCATTGATTTTTCTTTTCTGAGGCAAAACACCTCAAATATGTTTCCAAACACTTGTTGACAAATTTCGTTTGACCATCAGTCTGGGGATGATAAGTTGTGCTAAGATGCAATTGGGTGCCTTGTAGCTTGAACATTTATTGCCAAAAATTGCTGGTGAAAGTTGACTCGCGATAAAAAACAATAGAATGCGGCATGCCATGAATCTTGAAGACCTCATCCATGAAACGTTGAGACACCATGGATGTTGTATATGGGTGTTGAAGAGAACAAAAATGAGAATACTTGGAAAGGAGATCAATAACCACCATGATGACTAATTTATTTCCCTATTTGGGTAAGCCTGTAATAAAATCCATAGAGAGATCCCTCCAAATAGCAGGTGGAATCAGAAGTGGTTGTAGTGTGCTCATAGATTTGACCATTTCTCCCTTGTTGCATTGACACACATCACATTCAGCGACAAAATTATGAATATCTTGTTTCATACCATCCCAGAAAAATGAACATTTGACCCTGTCATAGGTTTTGGTAAACCTGGAGTGCCCAGTTGTGGGTGTAGCATGAAGCTCATAAAGTACCGTGGTTTTAATTTTTGATTGTTTACTTAAATACAAACAACCTTTGTATGAAATCTCATCATGGATTCAAGAGTACCCTGGGTAATATGGAGCATTGGACTGCAATTGTTGGATCATATGCAAACTTTTGGGATCGTGTAGCCATTCCTGGAAAATGGCTTGGAGACAATTTGGTACAATGAAGGAAAGAGAAAAAATGGATCCATCATATTCATATTTTCAGGAAAATGCATCCGCAACCACATTGCCTTTTCCTTTCTTGTAAATGATCTCATAATCATATCCAAATATCTTAGTCACCCATTTTTTTTTCTCTGGGGAGGAAATGCATTATTCCAGAAAATACTTGAGGCTTTGATGGTCTATCTTAATTTGGAAGTGTTTCCCCAATAGATAAGGGTGCCACAGATCAACGACATGAAAAATATCCAACATTTCCTTTTAATAGATAGATTTTCCCGGATTTCTTTCAGACAATTTCTTGCTGGTAAATGCCAAAGGCCGAGCCTCTTGCATAAGGACAACACCAATTCCTTTCCCTGAAGCATCACATTCCAAGACAAAGTTATTTCTGAAATCAAGAAGGGCCAGGACTGGAGTGGTTCACATGGCCATCTTCAAGGTTTGAAAATATTGAGCAGCTGTTGGATTCCAGGTGAAAGATTTATTTTTTAGGAGTGTAGTGAAAGGTCCTGCAATCTTTCCATAATTCTTAACAAACTTGCGATAATAACCTGTTAAGCCCATAAATCCACGCAATATTTTGAGAGTCTTTGGGTCAGGCTAGTATTGCATAGCTTCAATCTTTCTAGGATCCACCTTGATGTCATCCTTTCCAACTACATGACCCAAGTACTCGACTACCGAGGTGCCAAAAGAACATTTAGACTGTTTCAGGAAAATTTGGTGCTGAGAGAGTAGATGGAGAACTCGATCCACATGAGTAAGATGGTCTGTATAGTTTTTTCTATACATGAGCATATAATCAAAGAAAACTAAGACAAAAGGACAGAGAAAAGGACAAAATACATGATTCATGAGGCTTTGGAAGGTGGAGGGGGCATTACACAACATAAAGGGAATGACCAAAAAATCATAGTGGCCCTCATGATTTCTAAAGGAAGTCTTGGGAATGTTGGCCTCTTTCATACATATCTGGTGGTAGCTAGAATGAAGATCAAGTTTAGTAAAGAACTGGGTGCCACTCAATTCATCCAAGAGGTCATAAATGACAGGAATGAGGAATTTGTCTTTAATGGTAAGTTTGTTGAGGGCACGGAAGTCAGGAAACATTCGCCAAGAACCTTATTTCTTCAAGACCATGACCACCGGAGACGAGTAGGGGCTCGTACTAGGGAGGATAACACATGCGTTATGGAGTTCCTCGATCATTTTATCAATTTCATTTTTGGGGGAAAAGGGGTGATGATACAGACGGATATTGGGAGGAAGTATTTCTGGTACAGGGGGAATGGAATGATCATGAACACCATGGGAAGGAGGGAGTACCTGTGGAGTGTAAAAGACCACTTGATGTTTAGAAAGGATGGATTGGAGGTCTTGCGGCACCGAGAGTGTCTCTGTTGCTTCTATGGCATGGAGTTGGGAAATAACACTAGAATGACCTTTTTTGAGCATCTTTTCCATGCGATGGGAACTAATGATCTCAGAACCAGCGGCGATGCCTTGGAACTTATATTGTTGGCCCTCCTGGTCGAATTGCATGGTTAATTTCTTAAAATCCATGAGAATGGGATCTAAAGTCCTTAGCCAGCCTGTGCCCAACACAATGTCAGAACCGCCCATGTCTATAGAAAACATATGAGATTTCAGGTGGTAGTCACCAATTTGGGGACGCACATTTTCAAAATGCCCTCCACATTTCATGGAGCCACCATTGGCAATCATGATTTGGAAATTATTGATTGCATGGATGTAGCAATGAGTTTCTTGGGCAATGTCGCGATGAATAAAATTATGGGTGCTTCCACTATCAACCAGAATGATGACCTTCCTATGCTTGATGTAATCGATTATCTTGAGGGTTTGGATAGCAAAGAAGCCAGTGAGAGCATTTAGGGAAATGACCGGTTCTACTTTGGGAGGCTCTGAGGGAGGGGTTATGTCAGTGGTTTCAGGTGACTCAGACATAAGGGGAGTTTCAACATCCTCTTCTGAAATATCCTTCGAGATGGCCATAAAAATATTTTGTTCCTTACACTTGTGGCCTGAGAAAAAAATTTCATCACAATTATAACAAAGGACTTTGAGTTGGCATTCATCCATTTCATCCCTGGTCAATTTTTGGACCTTTAGTGGATCGGAGGGAGTAGTGAGATTTGCTGGTTTAGTGTGAGGGATAAAGGAGGATTTACGGTTTTGAGAATATACAACTTGTTTTGATTATTTAGCTCTTTTTGTAGCCTCCACTCAACTCTGAGGTTGAGCCATGAGGACATGGGCCTGAATCTCATCCTTGAGGCCAATGATAAAACACTCTCAGAAAAATGCATCAAACATGCCCTCTGTCCTAAAAGTCAGGCACTCAAAAGAAGCTATAAAGTCTTCCATTGTTCTTGATTGTTTCAACTTTGTCAAATGGCCCAAATGGTTGCTGTCAATGTCAAAGCATTCATAAAGCTCTGCCACAAAGTGTGTCCAAGAAATATACCCTTGACGAGATTTTTTTCTCCATTGCCACCATTTCCAACGTTCTTGATCTATATGGATAACACCATACCAGAGTTTTTCCAAGTCATATGTAATGTCGTATAAAGAGAAATAATGTTCCATTTGGGTTACCCAACCAGTGGGATCCGAGCCATCAAATTTGGTCACATCCACCCATGGAAGGAGTAGGTCACGCTAAAAGTGATGGTGCTAAAAGTTATGGGAATGAGAGGAATTTTCAGCTTCAGTATGTGGAGGTCGGTCAGATAAAGGGTTATCTGTAGGGATATGAAACTTGGTGCAGAGCATTGAAATGACAGATTCAAGCTGGGTGGTCATGTCTTGTTTGATTTCCTCCATTGAGGAATGCATGGTTGTATTGATGGTGGAAACATTAACATTGATTTGTTTCACTTCTTGTTGGGTCTCGGTGAAATTAGATTGCAAGGTATTGAAGCGAGCTTCCAAGTCTTGGCTATGGGTATGGGCCATGATGATGAGGGAACCGAAATAGGGTGGGTGGGGTCAAATTTTTTGCTGAAAAATGATATGTATGAATGTGATAAGGGAGAAGAGATGAATACAATGGCATAGGTCTCAAATAATGGTTATTATTATTATTATTATTATTATTATTACACCTGCGGAGTTATACTCCTGTCTGAAGAATACTGCACTGGTGAAAAGCCCAAATGCTTAACTAGGAAGAAATGTGTAGTGATTTGGAAACCCGAACACAATTGCGTAGCAATAGATCTTGTTTGTTTTAATTTGTTTATGTTTTTGTCCCCAAGGGTTAGGTATTCAAGGGTTCTACAAACAAGGGTTTTCCCTGTGCTGTAGCTCTATGAGATACGTGCGGGGTCCAATAGTAGTACTTGGCCCAATATGTCAGGGCACTAACTAAGAAGGCTAGACCATTCCCTTAGTCATACTATCCGACTAACCAGGTACTAGAGAGTATATTCCCGATTTTTGTTCTCAATGGCACTATAACAGTCAGGTGACCAATCGGTTTATCTAAAGAGGGCATTGGTCAAGGATAGGCATGTCAAAGTTCACCAACGGATGTTGGCGATGGTTGATGGTCAAGGATCAACATGATTTGATCAAAGTTTCATGCATCTAGAGAGGATCGTAAATCACCGATGGCCAATGGTCAGGGATTGGAAGAATACGTTGCAAGTTTAATGCATCTACATGTCATTCCAAATCAGTATCATCATGGCATGCCACATTAGCCTAGAAGTGGTTGATGGTCGATGGTCATGTTGGATGATTTGGGGAATTGTTTTGGCAGTCATCGGGGATCATTGATCGTCGATGGGATGATGGTTTGCAATCAACCGAGTGAGTGAGGAGCTTTCATTCACTAACAAATATCATCAATGGACAACGATTGAGTCAGTTGATTTAGATTTGTGTGAAAATCGGTCATTGGAGAGTTGGGGCGATGGTCGACGATCGGATCGGTAGTTTGGGTAAAGTTGTTGTGCGCACCAAAGGAGAACACCAGTCACTAATGGATGATGAATCAAATATCAATGACTCATATTGCATGTGATTTCACATCAATGGATCAAATTTAAAGGGTTGTTGTAGTAGTAAAACAATCAATTTTATATGAAATTTTCTGAATTTCTCATATTTTTGAAGGTCATTAACGTGCAGGGAATTTTTGAATACTTAAACGACATTTTTATCTAATCAAAACCTATGATAAAAAAGTGTGCCAAGGTACGTTTTTTTTTTTTGCTTCTCAAATAAAAGAACTTGGAGAGACCTATCCAATGAGCTAAATGGTTTGCAAAATGGAGCATCTATGAGAAAGTTACAGCCAAAATAATAAGGGTAAAATTTTGGCACCAATTTTACTTATAGAAGGCATAACTCCATGCTCATAATTCCATTTGGGGCACAGGAGTAGTTGATGGAAATATTATGACCCATAGAAGCCAACGATATGGTCATATTTGGTTTATGGGTACCTGAAAATGTGCATGACAAGAAATTAGACACTTGTAGCATGCAGGGGTAAATTGGGTAAAGTATCCAAAACTTCTCGAGACTATAAATTTCAGCTCAGAGCTCAGATTTGAGAAAATGAATATTCATTAAAAATTTATTAAGTAGAAGACACTTGTACACCCATAATTTTGAATTGGACAATAAAGATTCTCGTAAAGTAATAAATATATTTTTGTAGTAGTGAAAGAATGAAATTGGCAACATGTAAATGTTGTAACTTTCCACCAAGAATTCAGTTTGAGAGATGGTTATAGCCATGATAAAGATGTTTAAGATAATAATGCATATGAGAAATTAAAATTTTAATTGGTGCATCGTGTCTTTCATAAATTGATGAAGAAATAACCTATATTCTAATAGACGATTTTTTTTATGCTATTCGTGTTCTAACAGTAACTATTACATGCACATTTCTTGCAGAATAAGAGGTACATAAATAAACTTTAGTTCTCATATGAGGATTGGAGATATGGATGATGCTTAGGGATCTTACAACCATGAGGAAGATATCAGGGGTCTTCATGTCAACATGGGGATTGTTGCAATAGAGTCAAATGGAAGAAGAGTTAGGAAGGAACATGTCACTATGAGAAGCCTACATAGGGAAGTGCAAAGCTATAGATATTATAATGAAAGGATTATGAAGGCTTGGGAAGAGATACTTCATAGCTTAAACATGTTGCATAATAAATTCAATAAATACTTTAGAACTAAGAAAGAGACTAGTCCTAGACAAGTGTCAGCATCTAGATCCCATAGCAAACGAGATGATCATGGAAATGATAGGAATTAAAGAAGCATGATCAAGAACCATCATTCTCCAAATTATTCCACCAAGAGGGCTCTTCAAATTTCAGGGCCATGGAGCAACCCAAGTGTGTCCCATGTTCAGAAATAAAGAAGAAGGCCTAAGGCAGAGATCTTGCAAGGTGAACTCCGAAAAATCAAGCCACCAACTTTCAATGGTGATCAAAATAAAGGAGAAGATGTCGAGACATGGTTGTTGGAAATGAAGAAATATTTACCTTTTCATGAATACCCCTCCTCGGTAGAAGCTAGAATTAAAACCTACCACTTGCAAGGAAATTAAACCATATGGTGGGATCAACTTAAGCAAGCCAAGAACTTTGATGAGAAGAGGATCTCGTGGAGGTAGTTCAAAGGACATTTCCAAGAGAAATATTTTTCCAATCATTATTATGAAATAATGATGAAATATTTCTTTGAAATCAAGTTGGGAAACATGCTAAGGATTTATGCAACCTTGGACAACAATCCAGCAGAGTATCAATCCCCCATGATTGAAGTGGAAGGTAATATTGATAACCAACCCATAGAAAACTTAATTGATTATGGGGCTACCCATAGTTACATAAATGTTAACATTGTTGAAAGATTTCACATGCAAAGGAGTAAGCATAAGAAATCTTAATTAGTTCATTTAGCCACCCGGGCTAAGAGGAAAATCAATAAGTTGGTTAAGGATTTTCCGATAGACAAGAATGGAATCAACACAAAGGTGGATGTAAACATCACACCATTGGGTTCATATGATTGCCTAATTGGCATGGATTGGTTGGAAAAATATCATTTTGTCCTAGACTGTTACAACAAAACAATCACATGTCTTGATGAGGAAGGAAAACAAGGAAAGATTCAAGGCATTCCAAGAGTTGTATTTGTTGGAGATATTTCAGCTATGTATTGAAAGAAGAATTTCAGGATGGGATGTTATATTTTTGTATCCCATATGGAAGAAAAGGCCAAAGAAAAAGTGGCAAGCATTGAAGACCATCCGGTCTTGAGATATTTTGAAGATGTTTTTAGAGAAATCACGGGATTTCCACCAAAGAGAAACATTGATTTCTGTATATATTTAGTGACAAGGGCTGCCCCAATATCCAAGAATTGAAGGAGTTGTAGATGGAGCTTGAAGAGATGTTAAAGAAGGGGTACATATTCCTGAGTGTGTCACCCTGGGGAGCCCGAGTTATTTTTATAAATAATAAAGTTGGAACCTTGAGGCTGTGTATTTATTTTAGATAGATAAATAAGGAAACAATAAAGAACAAATATACTTTTCCAAGTATTGATGATATGTTTGATCGGCTAAAAGGTCCAAGAATATTTTTGAAGATTGACTTGAGATTCGGTTATCATCAAGTAAGGATAAAAGAAGAAGATGTCAAAAAGAAAACATTCAGGATAAGATACGGGCATTTTGAATTCACGGTAGTTCCATTTGGACTATCAAATTCCCTAGCAGTCTTTATGTGTTTGATGAATGAAGTGTTTAGGGAGTACCTGGACAAGTTTTTAATTATGTTCCTAAATGATACACTAATATACTCTAAGTCAAAAGAGGAACATGAGAAACATTTAAGAATAGTGTTGCAAGTTATAAGAGAGCATAAATTGTATGATAAGATAAGTAAGTGCATCTTTAATCAAAATAAGATTCACTACTTGGGGCATATTATTTCAGTAGAAGGGATAACCGTGGATCCTAAGAAGATAGAGGCCATTTGAGGATGTCCAATGCTAAGGAATTTGATAAATGTTAGATCATTCATGGTTCTTGTTGTTTATTACCGAATATTCATAAAAGGGTTTTCAAAGATCACGAGTCTAATCACTTCCCTGCAAAAGAAGGGAGTGAAATTTGAATGGACACCCAAGTGTGAAGAGATCTTTCAGCAGCTGAAATAGATATTCACAAGTGCACCAATATTTAATATCATATATCCGAATGAAGATTTTTCTATGTGCACTGACACATTCAAGGAAGGGATCAATGGGGTCCGTAGTAAAAAATATCATGTGGTATGCTATGAATCCATAAAATTAAAAGATCATGAGAGGAATTATGCTACACATGACTTGGAGTTAGCAGAAATTGTAGATGCCTTAAAAATGTGGAGACATTACCTCGTGGATAAGAAATTTGAGATAAGAACATACCACTATGTTTTGAATTATTTTTTGGACAACCAACACTAAATTGCAGAGGGTAGAATACCCACAAATGTTTGACAATTTTGAAGAAAATGGAATGCAAGATTCCATTTTCAGCAGTTAGATTTCCAGAACCAGATATCAGAGTCCTAGCCAACTGTGTTGGGAACCTTGATAAAATAATAGCTCATTCCTTGGGTTAGACTTGATAAAAGGATGGAGTATCTATTTTTTTATCTCTGATAAACAAATGGTGCATTCCTTGGGTCGACGAGTTGAGAGGAACATGGGATTATGGTTGGAACTACTATTGGAATTGTAAAATTGCAGAATTTTTGTTTTCTAAGTATTGTGATGTAAATTTGTATATATGTGTATTGGGATAGTGTGAACTGAGGAAAGCACAAAATTATAGGGGATGTGGATTGTAACATCCCCACTAGAATCCCTAGTTTAATTAATACTTATGTAGATATAATATGTGGCTATGGCCAAGCAATGTAATATGTGGATAGTATTTCAATGTTTTAATAATAAAATGTGATACCAAATGCTAAGGGTTCATGGACAAGAGATGGAGGATGAATTTCCAAAAGAGAGGGGAGGGTCTAGGATAATGACCAAAGGGGTCCAAGGGGGAATTACCCACGTATATTAATTAAACCAATTTTCCTAAATTTTTTATTTGTATATGAACCTTCCAATTTATGATTGCGTGATCCAAAATCCAATCATTGAATACATGTAAGAGAGTGGGTGTGATTAGTCAAATACCATAGTTATTGGGAACATGGCGGCTGGGTATAATCATCTTGGGGAAAGTGTGAGTCAAGAAAGCAAGCCAAAGGACAAGAAATTTGTAAGGGTTGGGACAATAATTTTGGATAGTCAAGTTTTGATGCATGAGGAGTAGGTAGAGAGAAAAAAACAAAGACAACTTGGAGTTGGTGCAGCCATGGAGAGAGAATTCTAGAGCATGTTGGAGCATATTTGGAGTGAATTACAGCCGAACACTGAAAAGAGAGATTGTTTGGTCTAAAGAGTGAACTCTTGGGTGAGTTTCACTGTCACAACACGTGTTTGTTGTTGTTTGTTGGTAGTTTTTCCTAGCAACAAGTTACCTTGAGTTCCCAGTTGAGAGATTCATGGTAACCTGTGCCATAGGGACCTTGATAAATGAATGGGATGCCCAAGGGTCTTAGATCAATGAAGGGGTACATTCCTTGGGTTGGGCAGGTCAAGAGCAAGGGAGCTAGTGGAAAATCGAGATAATTGTAGGACAATAACCATGAGTTGTGATTTTATGAGTTGTAAGTTGACTGTGAGAGAGACCACCCTATTTTGTCGGTTACTAGCCTTGGCTCAGGGGTGAATAGTTGTTGATATTTGGAACAATCAGTCTAAGATTGGGTGGAACATTTGTCCCAAGCAACTGGTTGCACAATTGATTATAAAAGATAAGTGTTTAATCTGTTTTTGTGATGTGTTTATGAGTTTAATTGTTGTGCATGAACTCTATCTAGTTGGAAATAATTTATATGTTGTTGTGTTGAATTATTGGACTACATTCATGTGTATTTCAGTATGTTGTACATGAATTAATGTAATGGTAGTGAACAATAGCTAAAAAAAAATTATTTTGTAGTTGAATGATCCAGCTAGATATCGGTGTCCACCCAGCTATTCTAGCTGGCTCAAAACAGTCGTTTGGAAATTTACTGTTTTTAGCAGTTTTTCGGTTCCTAAACTTTTGTGGCCATTTTGAGGGCCTAAATGATGTTTTTTATCGATCGATCACCAAAATGATACCCAAAGGCTCTAATTGATCCCCCAAAATTAATCTCAACTATGATACCTTCCCAATGAACTATCGTGCGCCCCAAATGGAGATTGTATGCCAAAGTTACGCTCTGGGAAGTTGGTATACCAAACTACCCAAAACAGGGTACACAAAATTGTTGGATTTTCATTTTCTGGGGTTAGGGTTTTGGATTTTATCTATGATAAATATTCCTTTATATCCTCATTGTAATCATATTACTGTGAATGTGAGTAGCCATCACCTCTCTTCTCGGAGATAAGTTGCCATCTTTCTAGCGAGTATTTCATTATATATTTCTATAGTTTTGTACATTTCGATCATTAATAGAAATTGTGTATTACTGCATCTATGTGTTTATGGTTGCATATATGATATATTTATGTTATATTATTGGATATCTGAGATATCTCTGTACATTTACTGATTATATCTCTTCTCTCATTTCATGCCAAAAATAATCTGGATTAGTGGTATCAAAGCAGGTTTCTCGTGATCGTTTTTCAATGCATGTCCCTGACGAGGCCTAAGTATAGAAAGTTGGGTCTTGAGCATGTCTCTCTTGAGGAAAATATCTCTCACACACCCAATAAACCCTCCATGGTGGAGGAAAATAAAAATTATAGAGAAGATGATTCTATTATTCTTTTTCTTGAGGAAGCTCTCATGGGACAGAGGGATGAAATGAAGGAGAGTTTTTCCCACATCCTTCAGCACGTGTCAATAACAACCGACACGTCTTCATCAAGAGGAAACTTTGGAAGCACCTATCCTTTCAAGGTACAATTTAATTTTGACATTCCCGTATTTGAAGGTCAGATAGATGAAGATGCCCTGGAGAAATGGTTAAATCTACTAGAAGGTTATTTCTTTGTTCACAATTTTTTTGACAAGGAAAAGATCACCTTCACACTCCTTAAGGCTCTCCCCCATGTCAAACATTAGTGGGAAAATTACTAGGAGAAAGGTTTCACAAAGGAGTCTGGAATATATGGGACCGAGCCCACTTGGGATTTTTTTATGAATGTGGTCAAGGAACAATATTACCTTATTGGTAACTATGAGGACTAGTAAATGAGATGGACCACACTACGTCAAGAGAGGGGCCAAGCAATGTCTTATTTCACCAATACCTTGCATACATTATGCACCAAGTTGGGTATCAAATACTTCAAGCGACATCTAGTTTTGAAATACCGTGGGGCTCTACACAAATACATCCAAACTAAAATGTATTTTCTAGACATCTCATCACTGGGTGTTGCTTATCGATATGTTGTTAAAATCAAGTAGAAATTTAAGCACTGGCACAAGTGGGAGTTCAGGTTTGTGAATCTCCAACAAACAAAGTATGGTAAATATGAACCTAACAAGTAACCTTCAGAAAACAAGTCCAAGCCACAGGAAAATAAGGGTAATGGAAAGACGAAGATGGAGACTGGAAAAGGGTGTGATTTCTACAAAATATGTTGGCACAAAACTGATAAATTTCGCTCAAAAATTTCATTGGTGGTCAAGATCAAAGACAAGGAGACGAAGCCTGATTCAAAATATGATTCAAAAAATACTAGTAGAAGATAAATCATTGACACAGACGCCACTGTAACTGTTGCGACTACAACAATTCAACCAGAAGAATCAACAAATCTTGAAGAGGGGGAGCACCTCTTCCATTAACATATGTGGGTGAAGAGGACCCTAGTGAATTTCATTGTGGATAGTGAAAGCCATAAGAAACTCATATAAACATAGGTCATCGAACAATTGGAATTGTTGACAACACCACACCTGCATCCATACAACAACGAGTGGCTTATCTAGGGAGAAGATCTTCATGCCAGCCAAAATTATTGATTGTCATACAACATCCAACCCCTCAAGGATGAGGTATTATGTGATAGTTCTCCACTGAATGTATATGATGTTCTCTTTGGCCATCCATATATGTGGAAGCACCATGTTATCTATGAGTCTCGACGTCGTAGTGTCATTGTTACTCTGGGAGGTCATCTCTGCAGGATACCAGAGGTAGTTCCAACTATTGTCCCACCTAAAAAATGTCGCAAGTTAGTATCTCATACTACAAAATTCATCTTCTTTACAATCTATTCAAAAGGTGAATAGAAGGACATTGCAACCAATGCAGCCTTGGCCTAAGACCTTTCTATCTAGTAGAAGCAGATTGCAGAACATGAAGAAGATATTGTTTCTTCACCTATGAGGGTGCCTACACACCTCCAATTCAAGCCAATATACATCAGGTTGGTTGAACAGATTCAACCCCACCAACAACAAGTTTGTGATAGACTTCAACAAGCCAAGAAGCGTAACTTCTCCAGTAAGGAGAAAATGCTTTCCCCACTCCCTCGAAAACTCAACATAATAGAGAAAATTTCTTACTAAGGATAGAGGAATGATAGAGGTGTATATTGGTGGCCAGCCACCTATTCCAACTGGCTAAAAACAGTATTTTGGAAATTTACTATTTTTATCAGTTTTTTGGTTCCTAAACTTCCAGGTCCATTTTGAGGGCCTGAATGAAGTTTTTTAGGGATCGATCAACTCAATCATAAAAAAAGGATTTGATTGAGCCACCTAAATGAATCGCCTCGATGATACCTTTCCAACGAGATATCATGTTCCCCAAACATAGATTGTATGCCAAATTTACGCCACCAAGAAGTTGATACACCAAACTACACAAAACGGGGTCCACAAAATTGTTGGCTTTTCATCTTCTGGGGTTAGGGTTTTGGACTTTATTTATGTTAAAAATTCCTTTAGAAACTCATTGTAATCATCCTCTTGTGAATCTGAGTATTTTTCACATATCTCCTTAAAGATAAGATGACACCATTCTAGTGAGTCTTTCACTCTGTATTTCTAGAGTTTTGTACATTTCTCTCATTAATAGAAATGGTGTATTAATGTATCTTTGTGTTTATGGTTGCATATCTAATATATTTCTATTATATTATTGGATATCTGAGATGTCTTTGTACATTTTTTTTTTATATCTCTTCTCTCATTTCGTGCTGAAAATAATCTAGATCAATGAAAGCTACAGGAAATTAGTTAGTTGTAAAAGTAATTAGTTAGCAAAAATTTCATTTTTATGAGTATTATGCATCGTAATGTCCCTGCTATCCCCAACCCCTAGGAATAACTAAGGAGATGATGTCTTGAGGCCCTCAATTTCTATACATAAACTATCAAGAGACATCTTTACCAACAGTGTCCACTCACACATATAGAGACCCACCTCACCACCACAACTCCAGGTTCGTCACAACAACATCCACCACATCAGCTAGACTCCATAATACATTGGTTATTGCTCCATGCGGTATATGCGGTATATTGTGGTGAGTTTCACTTCAATATTTTATGAATTTGAGTTTTTTTTCATCTATTACTTATTTTGATTGTGTGACATTTGCTTGGACATTATGCTCTTTACCTTGTTTCACTTTGGCGGTTGACATTGCACCCTAGTAAGTGGGTCAACCTTCAGGATATGGATGCTACTAGGAGGTTCTTTTTATGACCAATCATGTCATTTGTGACCATAATTTCCACTTTACACACTCCATCCCCTCATATCCTCACCTTTTTTAATTTTCGGGTGTACTTACCCAAGAAGCGGTTGTCCCTCATTTCATGGGAAGAAGGGGATGAAGGCCAATAGGGGAGATAGATGGAAAAAGATAAAATACTACTTATGAAGCTTATATATGCTCACCCAAATAGGTACTGAGATAAATGAAATGCTTCTCCTAAAAAAAATTAAAGACCTGCAAAAGAAAATAATGTTATATAAATGTCCCCACTTGTTGAGGTGTGTACACTCATGAGATGTCCCATTATTTCCTTCCATATGGAACTTTGTGTACCTATAGCTTCAAGTGGCCTTGTGGTACTTCCCCCCAATATAATAGATTCACCAATAGGGAGTACCCAAGGTTTTGTATTTCTAATTAATTAATGGAATCAAGTGGATTTGGAAAAAGGATGCATTGAAAACGAAGGTGCAACACATTGTCTTGAAAGGAACCCATAAATGACACACTCCAACACCTTGTATGTCATGAACTCGATGAAAACAATTATTCCCCTCTTTGATGACATTTCATCCAAATATTTATAATAATTTACCCTCAATTAACACCCCTAAACTTAAGGACTGATTCACCGAATAGGTTGTTTTGTCAACCCTCCCACACCTAAACTTGGAAAATTGCATAGGGTTTTTGAGAATTAGTTTATTTTGATGCGGTGGTTTGGATGTACTTTATTAGAGGGATATTTTATTGATTTGATTTAATCATTGTGATTCTTTGACTTGGGATCCTTGGAGGGCATATCCATTTGTCTTTGTAGGACCCAGCTGCTGGACAATTTTCGAAGAGCAAGCCTAGCTTGGGCTTCCATGGGGCTTGAATCCCAAATGTTGGATGTTGAGGTCCCACTTTCTAGATGATGATGACTTGCCTTTGGATGCCTAGAGGACAACTTGGAGGAACTTTCCTATCCCTCACATGCCAAACTATTTTCTTGGAGAGGCTAAAACATCACCTTAGAGGAGTTGACGCCACCATTGAGGCTAGGGTTTGGTGGTAATTAAGTTTCTACTTGTTGACACTTGGAATGAATTGGTGGGAGGAGGCTATAGCACATTAGAGGGAGGCTATATGATCCCCAATGAATTCATATTACTTCTCCAACAAATTTATCAAAGGATTAAAATGCCACCGTTAGAGGGGTGACATCATTTTAGGGTTTCTATTGTGCACTTTTTAAATTTTAAGTTTGGATTAAAAATGAATTACTTGTGTAAAGGGGAAAAATAAGGGTTTTTGTCCACTTATTTATTTTTACCCTAACTTAAGTGGAGAAACTATGTTTAAGACATTTTGTATAAATAGAGATCATTTGTATCTCATTTTCATCATAGTTCTCCCATTGTGAGAAGCCTTACTAGCTAAAATTTGAGCCCTCTTTGGGCAACCTATTCTCTCTTGTGCTCTTGTATTGGTTTATTCGTGCTATTGATGGAAGAAGTAGTGTGATACCTCTCTTATAGCCTTTCTTTTTCATTTATGGTGGATTTATCTTGGTAAAAGGAGGTTTTTCTTGTTATTTCTTGGACTAGGTAAGGATTTATCTTGTTGATGCTTCATTGCTCGGTTACAAATTTGACTTGCTAGACTTCTTGGGGAGTATAAGGATTTACAACCAGACCATTATCTATCATTTGTTTCTATAACTTATTCTTTACACAATGTTTTACTAGGAGAATTAAAAGGGTTTACACCCTCCTAGTATCTCCTAGTTAGAATTTTCTTTCCTCAGGGCGTAAGAGGTTTTACACCCCCAAGGAGATAGCATTGTTAGCTATTTATTTACTTTAATACATAACCCAATAGCTAAAGGAACTAATATAATTTCATTGGAGAAATAAAATCTTTCATTGGTAAACATGGAATCTCAGGATTTTGAGGTTGTCTAAATTATAATCAATTATATGTGTTATATGCTTGGTTGAGCCACTTGGGCATAATATTTGGCTAAGATATCCTTGATATTGTTATAAAATTTATATACAACCATTAAGTCTACATAAACCCTAATACAAACTTATTAACCCTAGAATACATGAGGGTAGAATACCCACAAGGGAAGTGGCCAAGAGGATCTCGATAAAGTTTCTCTTGTAGAAGGCTTGAATGAATCATTGTTATCTACTCTCCCTATTGAAGAAGATGAAGTTGTCTAGTCTTGTGAAGAAGTAATCAAATCAAATGATATAGGTGAAATCATGGAACAACCCCCAGATATCGTTGGCAATGACATTGATGATTTTATACAGGTTGGGAGATATAGATGGGATTTTGGTCATTTCATTTTTTATAGAGGCCCCATTTACGACATTGAGGATAGATCTCAAGAAAAATAGGTTGATTTTTCATCATCATAGGGATGGTCTTCATGCATGTATAATTCATATTTTTGGCAACCTAGTGATGATATGGTTACATATTTTTTTTTCCCCTTCGAGGATGACTTGTCACAGGATGTTTCGGGTGCTCTTTGGTCATCCCTTGATATGTACCCTTTTGGGGATGCAGATTTTTTCTATGAGGATTTTCATCCATTGTGCTTAGATTTTGATAGGCACCATGTCATGGAAAACAATGGAAAGTCTGAGTTCCACACTACCAAATGGAAGTACTTTCATATTGAGACTTTTTGTGGGGATTTGAAGATAAAGAAGAGGAATTTCCTAATTCTTAGGGAGGAGTTTTTCTGTAGACATCAAGTTGTGCCTTACTCCATTTCGCCTTGTTTCAGAAATCAACAAGTTTTCTTGGGATCATTTTATTGACATTGTGGTAGGTGCGGGAGGTATTAACCTCTATGTGTAACCTTTGATGAGAATATAATAGTCTAGGAAGCAAGATAACCCCTAAACAGATGTGAAGAAACCCTTGAAGAAATGTCGACTCAATAAATGAATTAATATTTAAGTGTTAGCCTCTAAAATAAGAAGTCATATTGGAAAGGTGACAAAGAAAAATATAGACAAGAGGGCGCTTGAGCTCATTTTTTCATTCACACTCTCACAACTACATAAAGACTAGTGGTGCACAAGTTTGGAGAGGGAGTGAAGTTGTAATTAGTGCACCTCAGATTTTTTGTCTTTGGTTATGGTTTGGACTTTCTGATTTGGTTATGGTTTGGAATTTATGACTTGGTTATGGTTTGGAATTTATATTTGATATGCTATACTTGGAGAGAGATATGATACCTTGGTTATCTATTGGTTTTAAGGTCTCCTTCCGAAATTATTTTGTTTGTCAATGTTAAAGGTGCTCGGGGGTGGCTGCATGTCTATGGTTGGGTGAAAATAATGTTATATTGTCTATGGAAAAATGATCACATCTCTTTTATTCTAACAGGTTATAGGCCCACACTATCTTCAAATAGTCTAACCACTAGAATATAGACTAGGAAGTTATTTTTTAATCTCGTTATGGCACGAGTTACAGTTGCAGCTAGGTTTTCTAATTATGTAGCTACAACAAACCCTAACCCTCGTGTTCGAGAAGTTATAGAGAATCATTTGACCTAATTCCTTTAAATCCTAGTGTACCCTACCCTAGAGCACCACTTGGTACCCTCAACTAGAAAAAATGCTAGGTTTGAGTTTTTTGGTCAAAGTCAAAATTTGATTGGTCAAATTCAAAGGTTGACTAGTCAAAGTCAAAGGTTGACTTCTGGTCAAATTGATTTATGGTCAAAGTTGAAATTTTAGAGTTTCTAGCTTGTTCTAATCATTGAATCTTTCGATTTAGTTTCTAATTTCTTAGATATTATTTTCAGGATTAACTTGCACTGCAGAAGCCCCTATATTCTAATTTGTTTTTGTCAAGATGGTATCTAGTTTTAGATTGGGAGACAAGTTGGATGATGCTACAAGACTTCAAGGGTATGCACTTGTATATGTTATCCAAGTTATATCATCTAGAAAAAAATGAGTCTCTTTGCCTGAAAAGTATTAAATACCTTCTCCAAGCTGTAATATTAGATCTAGTGCATTCATAGGAACAAGCATACCCTCCATAACAGTTGAGGCTTCAAGTTCCAGGTTTGATTAAATTGTTAAGCTTTAATTTTTTATATATCAAGGGTGATAGTTGCTACATTACAAATTGTGAAAGTAGTCTTTGAAAGATTCTATTATTGATAGATGCAATGAATACTTGACTGCATATGAATATTATTGATATAGATACTTATTTTACTTATTTGAAAGATGATCTAACATATCCTCTAGATAGATATTTATTCTTTTCTCTTGTTGTTCTTGTTCTGGGAAGGTACCCTTGTGAAATATGTTTGATGAACAATCCTTGCAGAAGCTATCATAGAATAAGTTTATAAGGATGACACAAATGACATATGGGACACAATCAGAACATATAGAAACAGACTTAAAGAGACTCAGAGGAGTCATACTTGAAGGAATTCATGAATCAAAAGGAAACCATAACAGGCTTGTGACACTTTGCAGAAAGAAAAGAGAGATGTAGCATACATAAGCATGGACTCTCTCAGATGGAGGGTGTTGATCATAGAATTCCAAATAGAAGAGCATGCATATTTCTCATTCGGGCATGAAGCTAGGATTAGGAGGGAGTTAATCCCGAATGATATGATCCATTGAGGAAGAATCTGCAAAGACTATGAAGTATATATCCATGTTCTTCATTGGAAGTAGCAACCATGATAAGAAACACGTGTTCAGTTTGACTCTAGAAGAAGTCTTATTCAAAAATAAGCCTTGAATATCCTTGGTTGTCCATCTACATTTACGTTCCTATGGTGAAAAGAAAAATTTGGAGCCTTCAGGAAAGAAGGGCATGTAATCTATATAATATTCCATGGACTCTAACATTGAATAGAAACATGAGGAAGAATGTGAAGATTCCATGAAATAAAGAAAATTTAGAACAACCAATTTGAACCCACTAGAAGAAATCAAGCAGAAGGAATGGAAGGAAGTTGTGATGAAGAACAATGTATGTGAGAAAATTTTGAAAAATACTTAAGAATTAATAGATACAAGGCGAAACTTAGGGTTCTCCAAGAAGGACAAAGAATACTATGATGACAACTTGTTCTAGTAACCAGATGTACCTCTACCTGAGCCATTATATCTCCTATAGTGTACATGGGTTGGATTGTACATCAGATGAATGTAAATATTCTTGTTCTCAACATATTAATTGAATAAGAAGTAGATAAACCTCAAGGTTTTTAGGTATACCAGAAAGTGACCCGTGTATGTAGATAAAAGAATACCTTGTATGAATTCCAGAAACTTGGTGCAGAGCCTCTCATGTATAGAAGAAGCATGGTGAAAAATTCCTATGACAGAGGAAGTATATTGAAATGGATCTTCAGAAGTCTGGGATGATGGATTGCAAATCCATGGAAAAATATCATGATGACAGATATGAAGATGTTGAGAGACTCTAATCCAGTAGACCCATCTATGTATTGACAATTTATTGGCTTGTTAATGTATTTGGATAATACTGAGTCAAATATTTTATTTATGGGAAGTTTGAGTTAATATATACAACTACATGGATTTATCGATTTAGATTGGGTAGGGAGTTCAGATGATCGAATAAGTGCTACTTGGATATATTTCAGTTTGATCTTTGCCACAATGTCTTGGAATAGTAGGAAACATAAGTTTGTTTCACTTAGCACTGCAGAAGCAGAATATATTACATCTTGTGATGCTTTTACAGAAGTAGTGTGGCTCTGTAAGCTCGTTTCTCGACTGTTTCATCAAGTGTTGGATTTGACCGTGATATATTGTGATAATCAGAGCTATGTGAATATTTCAGAGAACCTGGTATTCCATGATAGGTTGAAGCACATTGATATTGAGTATTATTTTCTCCATGATAAAGTCTAGAGGGGAGAAGTGATTCTCCCATATATCTTCACACATGCGAAGATATCAGATATTTTGGTAAATCCTTTGTCCAAGATGAAAAAGTTTTCATACTTAAGGGACAAGATGGTACTCATGGGGATAACTTCCTTATTGGAAAAGAAATATATTACTCCCAGGCTGGGAGGGAGCACTGATATGTTATTGATTTGTGGGCATTCATTTTCGAGTTAGGAAAATGGTCGAGGTTGGGCAGTCCCCTTCTGGTCCAAAAAGTGGATAAAGATTTATGACAGACAAGCATTTTCTAGTTTGGCAAATGGTCCAGTTCAAAAAGTCATTTTTGTAATGAAAATGGTTTGATAGATTGCTAATGTACCATAGACAGTGATTCCCCTTGTGGCCGGTGTGGGGGAATGGTCTAGGACAATGATTCTTCCTGGAATTCACTCTTAGTAGTGGTCAAGAAGAATGGTCCACCTGTCTGGGAAGTCATTATTTCTAAGTTCACAGTTGTGAGAAGTTTGGAATAATGGTATGTTATAGGAGGTTGGTGTAGGATAGTCATTTCCATAGAAAATGGTCTAAATAGTTAGTCCCTAGGGTAGAATCCTTCTCTCTAGGTTGCACTGTGATTAGTGCAAGAGGAATGGCCTAGTTAGGAAAATGGTCCAAGTTCAGCAATCAAGGACAAACCTTCCCTAGGTCAAACTCATTCTCTCCAGGTTGCACTATGTTTAGTGTCAGAGGAATGACCGAGTTAGGTGAATGGTCCAGGATAAAAAATAAGGGAAAATTATTCTTATATGCTTGGGAAGAATATTCCAAATAACCCATGGTTGATGTTTTCACTTTTTGAGGGAAGATGTTATTCCATATCTCACATATGTGAGTGTAAAGGCCCAGATGACTCAGTTTATATCATGATATTGTTTATGCAGGTTGATATCAGATGATATGATTGTTGTGGAGGTTGCATGTCTCTGCACAACATATGTATGCTACGGTGGTGGATGTGCTCCACCAGTAGTGACTATGTGTCACTGGTTAGTAGTTGTGTGATACTATAAGTGTTTGTGTATCACTAGATAGTAATTTTGTACTACTATGGATAGACAAAGTTGTGTTCTATTGGATTGCGTTGTAGCAATTGCATGCCCTTATCTCATTTCCATGGAGACTACCACTAGTGTTGGAGAGGATTTCAAGCTAGATGGATAGTTAGTGTGATGGTGGACAAACATTCTCCCTGTGGAGAATGCTCCAAGTTGACAGAATGATGACGTATCATGGACTGGTATTCTCCTGAGGCACAATTTTTTGCATGATCAGGTTGAATAGTCTCCCCCCTAAGAACATGATGTCCTAATTGGGGTGATTAATATAGGACTAATATTTTCTAATGCATACGTGTAGAGATGGATATCTATAGTACATATGACTCGATTATAAAATAGTATGAGACTTAAATTCTTATAGGAATGGTCTATGTAGCCCATGGCCTGACTTTCAACATCTATTGGGACAATCATTCCTTTAGGACATATGTCCGAATTAGAAGAATGGTCCATGTATCACTCTGTTAAGTGACTTATTCAACATCATACATGATTACTCATATGGAATATGGATTCAATAGATGATGTATTTGATGCTATCATTTTATACTCATAGTGGTGATGGTTCTCATACACTACCTTGGTTAGCTATTAGTTTTAAGTTCTTCTTTCTAAATTATTCTATTTGTCAAGGTTAAAGGTTCTCGGGGGTGGCTACGTGCCTATGGTTGGGTGACAATATTTCTATATTGTCTATGAAAAAATGAGTAAATATATTTTATTCTAACACCTTTACCTCCTATCAACATTTAGGGAGAACTGACATTTGAAGTGAAGATGAATAAACAAGCCCTTGCAGAGAAATATGGTTTTAGTGATGAAGAAGACTTCCACAAAATGCATCATGTTGAAGATCCACTTAAAGTTTCCCTAACTTATGTTCCTCCTACACATGAATACAATGAGATGGTCAATTTGAATCATGAATATGAGCCATCATCTACATGCGATAGTCATGTTCAAATATGGATTTATCAGGCTTGTGGCTATACTTTTAGGCAGGATGATCAGGCTAATGGTTCTTCTTTCCAACAAGATTTCCTCCCTCCCACCCATCTCCATGAGTTTCATTTCATCATTGATTCTATGTATATTTATGCTCATGATAATTATGTTATTGACTTATATTTTTTATATGGCATAATTAAGCACAAGGGGAGATGCTTTGATATGATGACCAAATTCTTCAATTGGTTGGAGGACTTCACTTGACATTTCAGGACATAATCTTTGAGGCCCCAGGTAAGCAGGTAGGTCATATTGTTTTCCCTACATTTGCATATTGATTTCTCATGTTAGTTTACATGGATTTCATATTTAATTTTGCTCTACTAGCATATTTATTTCATGTTTAGTTTACATTTTTTTGAAAAAATAATAAAATCTTATTTTCTAGATTAGTTTCATTTTTTATTTTGATGTATATGGATGAAGGGTGATAAAACCACCCTAGATTTTACAATGTTTTGTTTCAGTGTAGGAATGGGTCTAGCAAAACATGTTGAAGTTCTCATGCACTCTATGGTGATCAAATGTCCCCAAGTAGGAGCCACATGTTATCCCTAACTCCAAGGGATAACTAAGGAGATGATGTCTCAAGGCCCTCAGGCTGCAAACATGGAGTACTAAGAGACAGATTGACCAACAATGTCCACTCGCACAGATAGAGACCCACTTCACCACCACAGCTCCAGGCCCATCACAACGACATCTACCACATGAAATGGCCTTTAGAGGACATTAGGTACAAGTTAGGTATTATGGTGAGTGTCATTTTAATATTTGTGTCATCTGAGTTTTTTGCATATATTATTTCTTTTTATTATGTGACATTTTCTTGGACATTATGCTATTTGCCTTATTTCACTTTGTTGGTTGACATTGTTCCCTAGTAAGTAGGTCACCCTTAGGGATATGGTTTCTACTGGGAGGTCCTTTTGATGAATCATCATTCCATTCCCAACTATACTTGTGACTTTCCACACTCCATCCCCTCATCTCCTTACCTTTTTTTATTTTCAAGTCTATTGACCCAAGAAGGGGTTGTCCCTCATTTCATGGGAAGAATGGGATGAAGGCCAAGAGGGGAGATAGCTGGAAAAAGATAAAATCCTACTTATGAACCTTCCCTATGCTCTCCCAAATAGGTCTTGAGAGAAAAGAAACACTTCTCCTAAAAAAATCAAAGACCTACAAAAGAAAATAACATTATATAAATGTCCCCACTTGTTGAGGTGTGCACACTCATGCGATGTCCCTTTATTTCGTTTCATATGGCACTATATGTACCTCTATCTTTAGGTTGCCTTATGTTACTACCCCAAAATCTAATCAATTCACTAATAGGGACTACCCAAGGTTTTGGATTCCTAATTAATTAATGGCATTAAATGGGTTTGGAAAAAGGATGCATTGAAAACAAAGGTGAAACATGCCCTCTTCAAAGGAACCCATAAATGAGACACTACAATCCCTTGTATGTCATGAAACCTATCTATAAAATTCTTCCCCTCATCCATGAAACATCATCCACATGACTTAGAAGGAGGTTCCCTCGGGAAACACCCCTAAAAGTAAGGAACAATTCGCCCAATAGGTCATTTTGTCAACCCTCCCATACCTAAACTTGGAAAATTGCATAGCGTATTTGAGCATTAGTTTATTTTTATGAGGTGGTTTGGAGGTACTTGATTAGATGGCTCTTTTATTGATTTTATTTACTCATCATGATGCTTTTACTTGAGATCCTTGGAGGCTGTATCCTTTTCTCTTTGCAGGACCCATTTTGTGGACAATTTTGGAAGAACAAGCCTAGATTGGGATTCCATGGGGCTTGAATCCCACATGTTGGATGTTGAGGGCCCACTTTACAAATGATGATGAATTTCCTTTGGAGGCCTAGAGGAAAATTTGTAGGACCTTTCCTATCCCTCACATGCCAAACTATTTGGTTGGAGGGGCTAAAACGTCACCTTAGAAGATTTCACGTCACCATTGGGGCTAGAGTTTGGTGTATATGAAGTTGCTAGTTGTTTATACTTGGAATGACTTGGTGGGATAAAGTTATAGTGCATCCTATGGAGGCTCTATGAGCCCCAACGACTTCATATTTCTTGTCCAACAACTTGCTCAAAGGGTCAAAATGTCACCCTTGGAGAGGTGACATCATTTTACAGTTTCTATTGTGCACTTTTTTAATTTCAAGTTTGAATTAAAATGAATTACTTGTGTAAAGGGAAAAAATAATGGTTGTTGTCCCCTTATTTTGTGTTTACCCTAAATTAAGTGGAGCAACTATGCTTAAGACATTTTGTATAAATAGAGATAATTTGTATCTCATTTTAATCATAGCTCTCCCATTGTGAGTGTTGGAGTTACTTCACACACACTATGATTTCTTTTTCCTAAGTTTTTTCCTTGTTTATTAGTCATAATTAGTCATTATTCAGTCTCCTATATTTTAGGGGAGAATATTCCACCTGGAGAATATTCTCTTTCAATTGACACTTCAGTGTGACTAGTTGAGTTGAGTTTAGATGTTGCATTGGTTTTGTCAAAATGATAATTAGACCTTGCCTTGCTATCATCTCCAGACTGGAACATTAGCCTTGATTCCCTAAGTTAACTCCTCACTACTCTCTGTTGAGTTAGTTAACTGAAGACTAGTTTACTAGTTAACTCAACTAGGTGGCAGTTCACTCCTGTAACTGTTGGTGTGTGTTCAGATCACTATAGAAAAACACTATGGCTCATTGGTTCTCTTCTAGTGCACACTCATTGAGTTATATATAGTATATCATGTGTAAATTATTCATTATTCACAACGGTTAATGAGAATTCTTTCATTCTTTCTCTCCTTCTTATTCTTTCTCCAGTTCTCTCTACAAATGTGTGTATTATTGTTTATCTAGATATATTATGTGTAGGTTCAACACATTTACATGGTATCAGAGCTGACACAATGCTAAGAAAAATCTACACCAAATTTGTTTGTAGGTACAAAAGATTGAAGACAACAGAAAGATGGAATTCCAATAAGAATTCATTCTTACACCTTAAAACTATTTTGAATGGAAGGAGAAAATATCCATACATATCTGAATGAGAGGGTTGTACAGGTTAACCTTGAACACAAATACATAACCGACATTAGCCATATAAAAATACAAGTACTTAAATCGCATGGATGAGGCACTCAGAACAATTTGTAGTCTTATTTCTCCCAATATCCTTTTTCATATATATTCCTGTAAGAATCCCAATGAATCTTGGAACACCTTGGAAGGGATATTTGGAAAATAGGATGATATGAGGGGACACATAATGGAGGTGGAGCTTCTCACATTGGATCCAAAAATATTTGAGAATATCCAAGATTTATTTACAAAATTCAAGGATTTACTGTCGCAACTCAAAGCTTGCGGGGTTGATAAATCGAAGGAGGACAAACAAATGGTTCTCACCATTATCTCAAATATTGGTATTGAATTCTCTGTATTCATATCTACATTCCATATTGTCAGATTCACCTCCCAATCCACCTGGAAGATGCCTTCTCTTGAGGACTTTATTGAATCCCTGACACAAGAGAAAACCAAGCTCATCAACATGGGAACAATCAAAGGCCCAAGGGATCATGCACTCACTATGCATGATGGCAGCCACAAATATAAGAAATCTAAAGATAAAGATAAATTTAAATATCATGCACATATGAAGAAGGAAGGGTACACAAAACCCTTCACTGATGCCTTTGGATCCAAAGGGGAAAAGGGAAGAAAAGGAGAGAAATGCACGTATTGTCACAAAGGATTCCATTTAGAATCCGAATGCATGAAAAAAAAAATAGATCTGATGTCTCAAATACTTCAGAAAAACAACCTTGGAGATCACATCCCCAAGGGTGCAAATAAGAAGAAGCCAAAAGATTTGAATTCCAAGAAAGGCAATTCTAGCCATGCCTTGATTGCAATCAACTCCTCTCCTGATGCTTGGATAATACATTCAAGAGAATCACATCACATGGATTCCTCAGAAGAAATATATTCTTCATTGGATGCATGCAAAGGTCCTCCTATTCTGATGGGGGACAACTCTTCTTTCGAAGTCACCAGCAAAGGAAGGATTGAACTCACCAGTGGAAGCTTCGAGAATGTGCTGCAAGTTCCCAAAAATTTTGTCAACCTTCTCAGCTTGTATCAGATGACGAATTTTGAAACTGAAAATAAATTCATCTTCAAAACAAATTTCATGGACATATACGACATCCAAACCAACTAGAGGGTTGCTACCAGTGAGGTAAATCATCAGTCTAGATTGTATACATTTTCTAAATTCATTGAACCTGATTCTTCTTTACTGCTTACTCATGCTGATGAAAGTAGTAGGATATGGCATGAAAGGTTTGGACATTTGAATTTCAGATACATGCAACCTCTTCTTTACTTCTTACTCATGCTAATGAAAGTAGTAGGATATGGCATGGAAGGTTTGGACATTTGAATTTCGGATACATGCAGCATCTTAGAAAACACATATTACTTGATGGTCTACTAGACATCCATTTCTCCAAGGGAGTATGTGAGGGATGTGTTCTTGGAAAACACCCTCAAGAGAAACTCGACAAAGGAAAGTCTCAACAAGCTTCCACACCTTTAGATCTAATCCACAATGACCTTATGGGTCCCTTTATGCATTCATCCATTAGCAAAATGAGGCTTGTTCTCATTTTTGTTGATGATTTCTCATGTTTTACATGGATCTACTTTCTGAGGAAAAAATATGAGGTCTTTCAACACCTCAAAGATTTCAAAGCCTTGGTTGAGACACAGTCTGGAAAGAAGATCAAAGTCCTCCGAACTAATAATGGGATAGAGTATGTAAATCATGAGATCCATAATCTTTTCCATGAGGTAGGGATTCAGTTGCATCACATATTTCCCTATACTCTGTAGCAAAACGGAGTTTCTCCATAGAACAAACAACAAACATCTTCACCAACACCTTCACTCAGAAGAAGTTTCATTCTCTACGAAGTTGTCTTGGAGTGAAGGACACAGTTTCCTATCAATTGTAGTTCTTCTTTTTACATACATT
>SNQJ01S0045691.1:0-18978 GCA_010110895.2 Picea sitchensis | reverse complement strand
TTGGAGGGATAGGTTGAGAGAATATCTCAACATCCTCCTACAAATCTTCAAACCAATCTCCAACTCAACATAATCATTAATTCTAACAAAACCAAGGTCTTTTTCGTCCAGTATAATTCCATAGATATCAAGACTTTGGTGTTGTGAGACCTGGAGAATCTTGGTTCCATGACATAGTGATGAAATTCTCTCAAACATATTGCTTGGAAATTTTTCCCCATTTTTTTTATGGAGCCTTCCAGTTCATTCATTGCCTGTTGAATATGTTGGGGTGTATTTTCCCGGTATCATTGATAAGCCTCGATAGTTTACATACAACACCAAGTCCATTGAATCCAGACATGTTTGTGTTGTCCTTTGGCACCATGGCCTACCCCTTTATTTTCATTTTGTGTTTGCTAGATTCAGCATTATTTGCATTGTGTGTATCGTCCAATTTTGTTTTGCAATTCCAAATGCTGAGTGCCTAGGTTTTGGTTCCTCGAAAATCTTAAAGAGCCTAGACTCTTAATTTTCAAGACAATATTAACATCCACTACCAAACTACCAAAAGGTGAAGGAATATACTAAGCGAGGCAAGATCCTTGTGTATGTGAGATAGAAGAATGAAAATAGTGACCCATAGATACTTACCCACTAGCAACCTGCACTTGAGGGGATAGGAGTCATTATTTCCTCTAGATTCAAAGAAGAAAATTATACTCTCAGACCTTGAAATAAGAGAATAAACTAGTCAAGGGGATAATACCATGAGTGTAATTAGGATGTAACCCAGACCCCCACTCCCACATAACCTAAGAGAAAAGGTCAAGACTAGATCGAAAAAGAGAAGAGCCTTTCCATTTGGACAATTTATACAATTCACATAGGATTTGAAAGATGGAGGACCCTCATCTATGAAAAATCATCTCAATCCCATGTTGTTATAAAAAATAGTTCCAACAAAATTAATTATCTTCTTCATTTTCATGACTGCAGAAATTCTCATCCCATGCCAAATGTTGATGTTATAGTATCATCTAGAGAACTCTTAACTATGTGCTCACTTAGAATTAGACTTGGCCTCACCTTGCATTGAGCACCCAGCATAATCCCACGCGATGGTATAATGCCTATGTAATTCCTCATCTATTATTAGTGGAAGGTTCCAGATGACAAACACCTAACAATATTGTTCTCTCCACGTGGCTTGGGAATATTTTTCCATCCCTACAACCCTATCAGGGGATTGTTGTCCAAATGATTCAATCTAACATAGTCAACGTGCAACTGATCCCTCCTCGTGGTATTCCAAGAGGTATCTAGCTCATTGTCTAGGGAGTGAACTCCTGCATTTTACGATTTTTCATTTCCTTTTCTATGTTAAATAACGATGTTTCTTTTAATTTGTTTAAGTATTATAGGAGTGATGCAAGGTTTCACTCCTCCTTTTTCATTTCTTCTAGTGGTAGAAGGCCTTAGTAAATCACTAAATGATTCTAAGAAGAAAAGACCATTAACTGGTATTGGGGTTGGAAGATGGGAAAGACTTACACATATACTATTTGTAAATGATGTGTTTCTCTTTTGTTTCGGTTATGAATACGAATTCAATGCATACAACGATATTTTCCTTTATAGATCATCTACAGTGATAGAATTTAATGATATGAAATCTACACTTTATTTTTATAATTTCAATGATGGTCTTGTATGTGTTTTCAAAATATACCTACCCTTTTCATTCCTTTGACATAAATACAGGTATTAAAAATAGTTTTTCCACTTGAAACCAAACGATTATGTGAATGTTGATTGGTTTTCGTTAACTGTGAAGGTGGAAAAAAGAATCATACTATGGTGCAACGGGTGTTTGTGAAGACAAGGTCATTTAGTTTTGGCCAAGTCTATTTTGGAGGCTATTCCTATGTGTTGGTATATGTTGTCCCATATCCCAAAAAGAATTCTAGAGAATATTAGGAAGATCTATTTCAATTTTATGTGGTAGGGAAACAATGAATATAAAGGAACCCATTCGATTAATTGGAAAAAAATTGCAGATCTAAAGTTTTTGGGAGGTTGGAGACTAAGGATAAACATTTTTTTCGATATTCTCACATTATTAAGTGTTTGTGAGATATTATCACCGAAGAGATTCTATGGATGAGAATTTTAATATAAAAGTGCATTACTTCTAGCAGATTATTGGACTAGGTTAGGAAGGAAATGAAAAACACCTAGAATATATCAAATCAATGGAAAGTACTTACGTTGGCTTTGCCAATGATCAGATCCTTTCTAGCCTAGAAAGTTTGTAATGGACCTCAAGTTAGGGTAGGTGTTGATTCCATTATGGGATGTGATGGAAAAGGAAATGAAAAACACCTAGAATATATCAAATCAATGGAAAGTACTTACGTCTATTATCTCGGAACAATTTTAGCTGAATGATAATGATTTAAATATAGTAGGGGATTGGGGAATTACATGAATTATTGACTTGAAAGGTGTCATGTTACACTTGTTAATAGTGAGTATGAACTTGTTTTCATGAGAAATGTGGTTGGAGGCATCTATTCAGCCAAATTGGGCTATGATTTTCTTTTCACTCGGGGAATGATGAGTTCTAGTGGTGAAATAAACTTTTGAATGTAAAACATAATCCACGTTTTATTCTATATATGTGTCTTTCTCTTAATATAAAGGTTGTTACTTGGGATATGTCAAGGAAAGGGAGAAGAGAAGGACATGGTATTTTTACTTTATGTGGAAACAATGAAGAATCAATTAATATTTTTCTTACATGTACTTACAATAAATTTGGTGGGAGATTGAAGGTTAATTTGGTCTCTCATACTTATGGAACATGGATACTATTGTTGATTTTTTCTTTTGGTTTGTTCACTAGAATGTATTTGAAGATTTTGAGGGAACTTCCTTATTTTATTCTCTTGAGGAAAAACTTGTATAACCTTTCAAAATATGATTTGAGGGATCCGACAAGAAAAATTGGCTATCAGCACAGTATCTAAGATGATCAAGATAGGAATTGTTTAAGGCTATGGATGGTAAAGGAAATGAACTTGTTGGGATGAAGGGCCCCATTCCATCACCATTGATGTCTATTTTTTGTATTTAATATATGTAAAGTCTGGCAGGATGTTGTACCTAAAGAAATAATGATACTTTCATGAGACCCCCTTTCCATGTGGGAGAAAAGACAAACAAATAAAGAAAATAAGGAGAAACTTATTGGACAGAAGTTGAAACGTTGGGGTCGCTTGACCTTCCAGCTATCATCCTGGTCAAATCGTTCTTCTATATCGTGTATCCCCACCATTGGGGGGGGGGTTCTTTGGCTATGAATGATGTAGAGAAGATACCCAGATTTCACTCAGGAGCATATAGATGAACCTGTAACTTGTCATTGTTGAATAATAAAGATCATGGTCGAAGCCAAAACAATGTTGGTTTTCCTATTTGGATTTCTAGGGTGAATATGTGTGCTGATTTTTTGTGGTTGCATTGTTTGTGAATGGTAAATGGTGTGCACTGTAACTTAATGGATGTCTGTGTATTTTTTAACAAAGATAATTTTGTGCCAATTATTGTTTGAGTTTGTTTTATATCAATATAGTCCCCGTGGGTTAGTAAACTAGACTAGCAACTCCTTAACCACACTAGTACATTGATTTGGAAGTTGGAAATTGATAAACCTCCTTCCCGAGTGGTTGTTATTTATTTGGGAGTTTCTAATTTCATTTTAAGAGTCATGGGAACATTCTCAACCTGCTTTGATGTTTTCCTTTTAATAAAAATCATTGATGGATTATATATCAAAGTTTGGGGTTTTGGGGGCATTCATTAGCTATCCATTACACATAGACACATTTTTACAAGTTCTCCCACTACCAATGTTTCCCCTGGCATTTTCCTTTGTTGTGGGATACCCAAATTGTCTTTAATACATTTTTATGTGTTGTGGGTTACCGAAATTATCCTTAAAATGTTTTTTCATGCAGTGGGTTGTCAAATTCGGACTCTAAATATTATTCCCAATTTTTGGTTTTCAAATTCAACCTATGAGTTATTCTCTCTGTTTCTGGTCCATCTGACTCACCAAGAGAATTTTGACTTCACCAAGAGTCATTTTTCTCTTTCCCCATTTGGTTGACAATAATTGATAGATGGCAAGATTTTCTAATTGATTGGGCTTTTGTCTCATCGATTTGGTTCACTTGGTTGAAAAAAATTGCATTCGAATCAAGATTTGGTTGACCCTACTTCCATCTGACTCAATTTATCTGAGTTCGACTCCTATTCATTTGGATGATTTTACCTAGAGTGGTTGACTAGTTTTGTTTCCTCGTGGACTCGACCTTAGCTTTCCAATCGAGTTTTTATACATTGACGAGAACTATGAGCGAAGTTTTTTCGAATAAGACTTCATTTTGGTGAGATAGGTAGGATATAAGCTTCCCATTTATAGATCATATGGTATCAGAGCATAAATTTGAATGAATTTAGGGATACCTATAAGGTAAGTACCTACAATGATTACAAAATAAAGGAAACACCATCAACAATGATTAGCAGTGAAGAGAAATGAAACACCATCAACAAGGGCTTGTCATGAAGGCCCCGAGAAGGAAGAAATTAAGTGGTAGAGAGAGAGAGACTACAAAAAATGGAGGTACACTCCATCATGCATCAAGTAACTGGAAAACAAAAGATTTATTTTGCTTGATTGAAGCTTGAAGTCCATGCTTTGACATCGTGGGAGAGTGATGTGGTAAGGAGAGAACTAGGAATTGAGCCACCACTGATTGATTGGGAGGTGTTCAAGAAAATGATCAAATATCAGTTTTATCCAATAGGATATGAGTAACACGAAAAACTAGTATGGAATTACTTCATGAAGAGACAAGGACAATCAATGCGGGAGTTCACAACAAAGTTTGCGAAGAGAGAAATTCAAATAAGAGTCTCTCCCAAAAGTCCTGACATGTTAGTCAAGTATTTGGGGGCATTGTTACCTCATATTCATTGACAAATAATGTTATTTAGACCAAATACAATTGATGAGGCCAGTATTCGAACTCAACACCTTAAAGGTGAAAAGCAGAAGCCACAAACTACTCACAATCAAGTAGAATCACAAGAGAAACATATAAAGAAGAAAAAAAACAAGATCATGAAAAAAACACAAGAAGAAACACCTTATGTCCAACAATGTAAAAGATGTGATCAAAAGGGACACACCAAGGAGAACTATTGACAAATAATGTTATTTAGACCAAATACAATTGATGAGGCCAGTATTCGAACTCAACACCTTAAAGGTGAAAAGCAGAAGCCACAAACTACTCACAATCAAGTAGAATCACAAGAGAAACATATAAAGAAGAAAAAAAACAAGATCATGAAAAAAACACAAGAAGAAACACCTTATGTCCAACAATGTAAAAGATGTGATCAAAAGGGACACACCAAGGAGAACTATTGGGAATTAGACCCTGAGAAGCACCCCAAATATTTCTAGAAAAGGAAGAAGAAAGAATTGATATCAATGGATGTTGAGGAATGGGTGCGTATCACCTCAGAACTAGAAGGGAATATTAACTACACTAATATTTAGAAATAGGTGACATTATTTGGCTACATTCACAAGGAGGAGAAGGCAATGAGTGAACTCTTTTGCATTAAAATACGCATGAAGCAAAGCAAGGTGGATTGTTTGTTCAATCCTGGTTCACAATCCAACTTGATTTATACAAAACTTGTTGAGAGGATTGGGATGGAGACTCATGGTAATATGCATCTATACCCCATGGGCTGGGTAAGGCACGATGTGGAATTTAAAGTGAGAAAGCAATGCAATTTTAAGTTTTCCATCAATCAAAAATTTTCTAATCAAGTAGTTGTAGATTTAGTTCCTCTCAACATATGTGGATTCATCTTGGAAATTCCATATTTGTATGTCTGTCATTTTCAAAAGGAGAGAAAATCAGTACAGGCTAATCAAGGATGGAAAATCCTATTCCATAAATGCACACAAGAACAAAGATAATCTCTCTTTGATTAGTGCTCATAGGAAAAGAATAATCATGGGTAGTTTAAATAAGTTTATCTTGTTGGTCCTGAGAGAAGGAAAGAAACAAGAATAAGGAAAAAATTTGGAGATGAAGTAGTGGTGAATAATGTCAGAAACTAAAACAATTGATTGAATCCTTCAGGGAAGTGTTTCAAGAGTCTTGGGGACTGGCACCCAAGAGAGAGGTTTAATATGAGATTCAGTTTTTGTCGGAGTCACACGACCTAAGATTGGGATATATAGGTAGTATTTCATTGAAGTAGATGAAGTAAAGAAGCATTTGAGTTGTTGGAGCATGGAGTCATCAGACCCAATACATCACCATGTGTTTCACCCATCATCATGGTGTCAAATAAATATGGAATATAGAGGATGTACATTGACTACCATGCCATGAATAAGATCACCATCAAGAATAGATATCATTTGCCAAGGATTGATGACTTGTTGGATCAACTACAAAAAGCCAAATTCTTCACTAAGATGGACCTCAAATCAGGTTACCACCAAGTGAGGATTAAAGCAGACGATGTATCAAAGACAACATTCAAAATAAGAGAGAGTGGTTAGTAATTCATTTTGGATTAAGTAATCCAGCTGCAACATTTATGAGACTGATTAATGATGTGCTACGTCCCTTCATTGAATATTTTGTAATAGTATATCTAGATGACATACTAATCTTTAGAAATACTTGGAAATAACACCTCTCACATGTGACACAGATACTAGACACCTTGAAGGAGACTCAATTTATTTCCAACTTACAAGAATTTGAGTTTGGAAAGACTTCATTTATATATATTTGGCACACGATTGGAGGAGGAGAGCTGAGAGTAAATTCATAAAGTATTGTAGCCATCACCCAATGGACTCTTCCCACCAATGTGACGAAGGTCAGGAGTTTCTTGGGAGCAACTCAGTATTTGAGAAAGTTCATTGTAAACTCATCCATAGTAGTAGCACCATTACATGTCGTAACCACCAAAGGAAAGAGATTTCATTGGGGTAACACACAAAAAAGATCATTTGAAGACTTCAATATGAAAATGAGTGATGCTCCAATCTTAGCCATATTGAATTTGCAATGACTTTTTGAGCTAGAGACTGATGCTATTGGATATGCATTAGGAGAATTACTCATGAAAGGAGGAAGACATGTGTGCTACCATTCAACGTTGTTTCATGGCATAGTGTTTGAGTATATCCCACGTATGATAAGGAGATCTTGGTAATTATACAAGCAGTAAAAAAGTGGAAGCATTACCTCTTGGAAAAAGAGACTATCATACACACAGATCATCAACCCCTTTAGTATCTATAGATTCAGATCAAGATGCAGTACGTGAGGAATTATAAGTGGTTAGGTTTCTTGCAACAATTTTGTTTATTGATTAAGTATAAGAAAGGATTCATGAATATACTAGAAGACATGCTTTCTTGACCACCACTAAAGAAGATTGTAGCGATTAGAATGATAATGCATCTTGATTCTTTCACTCATGAACTTCTTACTGAATATTATGAGGGATATGAGGATTTCAGAGGAGACTACAATCACTTAAAGGAGATTTTGGTCATTGTCATGGAAGGAAATGAATATCACCTCCAATATGGGTTATTGTACAAACTAAACAAAATATGAATACCCACAATATAAGGGATCATTTGATAAGAGAAGCACACAATTCTAGGGTTGTTGGACATTTTTGCATGACAAAGAGAGTGGTGAATCTATAGTAGTATGTGTATTGTTCAAATATGCAGGACAAGGTGGTAAAGTTTTTTAGAGGTTGGATTTTTGCAGCACTAACAAGCCAAGCCATTGAAAACTTGGTTTGTACATGCCATTTCCAGTTCCAAGAAGACCTTGGGAGAGCATCTCCATGGATTTTTTTGGAGGTTTACCTATGAATCGTAGAGGCCATGAGAGCTTATTCGTCATAGTATATCATTTCATAAAAATGTGTTTTCTCATTCCATGTAAGATGGAAATCTCAAGACGAAAGGTTGTTCAACTATTCTTCAACCATTTCTAGGTACATTTCAGATTTCCAACATTGATCATGTCAGAATGGGATAGTAGGTCCTTGGGAATATTTTGGACAACACTTTAGGAAAGAATGGATACCAAGTTGAAGTACTTTGTTGTCTTCCATCCTTATATTTATGGAAAAACTGAGGTAGTAAATAGGATGTTGGAACAATTATTGAGAGGCTACAACAACAAGCATCCAAATTCTTGGGAGAAGAAACTAGTCTGCATTCAACACTCTTACAACATAGCACTTCATTCTTCAACCAATAAGTCTCATTTTGAGACTTGTTTTCGTTATTTACCTCCTTCACCATTTGACATTTTTTATGGACAACATAAGGAAGAAGTAGGACTACAATGAAAAGATTAGAAGGTAAGCATATTCGTGGAAAAGATAAGTCACATGCATCTAAGGGTTCAGGAGTAGCTCGAGAAGAGATAGAAGTTGCAAAAACTCAGGCATGCTCAACACAGGGAATATCATAAATTCTATATTGGAGACAAGGTGTGGCTCTATCTTTTTAAGGAATGACTGCAAGGAGCATCAAATAAACTCAATCCCCTTATATATGGACCATTTCATGTCATTGAAAAGGTGAATGAGAACACCTTCAGGCTAAAAATTTCAAAACATGGAAAATTTGAAGTTGTTAGAACTCTCCATGTTCGATGAGGAGAAATAACATCAGGTTCTTTTGACTGTTGAGGACCTAGCACCTCATGGACTTGAGGAGTTGAAGTAAGACATAGTTCTGCAACACAAGGAGTCGACAACTTGTAGAGGACAACGAAAAAATGTGGTAGATTGGTCTCAAGGGACAAACTAAAAGGAAAGTGAAGTGGAATTAGAGGAACCATATTTAAAGCAAGCTCCCTCATCTATCCTTAGCATATTTTGGTGACCAAAATCCTTCAAATGGAGAGGTGTTATCTGAATCAGATCTGACAAGAAAAATTTGCTATCGACATAGACTCTAATATGAAAAACACATGCCTTGTTTAAGGCTATGGACGATGAAGGAAATCAACTTGTTGGTGTGAGGGGACCCATTCCATCACGATTGATGTCCAATTTGTGTACGTAATGAATGTAAAGTCACACAATATATTGTTGTACATAGAGAAATAATGAGACTTTCATAATACCCTTTCCACATGGGAGAAAAAACAAACATATAAAGGAAAGAAGGAGAAATAGACTCAAGATAAGTTGAAATTTTGGGGATGCATAACCTTCCATCTATCATCTCGGTCGATTCAGTCTTCTATATCATGTATACCCATCGTGAAGGGGGGTTCTTTGGCTACGAATGATGTAGAGAGGTTTACCAGATGTCATTTAGGAGCATAGAGATGAACCATAGAGCCTGCAACTTGTCATTGACAAATAATAAAGAGCCTAGTTGAAGCCAAAAGAATGTTGGTTTTCTCGTTTGGTTTTCAAGGGTAAATTCCAATTTTATATGTTGTGATTGTTTATGGTTTCATTTTTTATGAATGTTAAATGGTGTGCACTGTAACTTAATGGATGTATGTGCATTGTTTAGAAAAGACAATTATGTGCCACATGTTGTTTGAGTTTATTTTATATTAATATGGTCCCCGTGGGTCAGTAAAACGGGTTGTCAAATTCTCCCTCTAAACATTCTTCCCAACTGTTGGTTTTTGAATTCAATCTCTAATTTATGCTCTCCATTATTGGTCGATCTAACTCCCCCATGAGCGTTTTGATTTCACCAATATTCATTTTTTCCTTTCCCCATTTGGTCGACAACAATTAATAGCCGATGAGATATTCCCTCTCATCGACTAGGATTTCGTCTTGTCCATTTGGTTCACTTGATCAACCATAATTGCATCTGACTCGACTTGGTTGACTTTTCTTCCATCTCACTTGACTTGGTCAACCATCCTTCCATCCAACTCAACTTATGGGAGTTCCACTCTTGTTCATTTGGGTGATTCCACCTGGAGTGGTTGAATGCTTTTGTTTTCTAGTCAACTCAATTTTAGCTTGTGAGTCGATTTTTTATACTAATGAAAGCTATCAGTGTAGTTCTTTCAAATAGGAATCCATGTTGGTGAGAAGAATATACTATAATATTATCATTCACAAATCAAAATATCATGTGAGTGTCTCATATTACTCCCCTTTTACAAGAATATACTAGGGTATAAGAAACCAAGGTGTGTGGGTGAGCTTTAGGTGAACAATTCAAGGCTATTGTGTTTTTTTATGGTGCTTGAAGTGACTTTATTTGTGAATGTGGATTTCTTTTTCATCTTGATGATCTCATATATTTTCACTTCAAAGATATTGTAGGATTAGGAACAAATAATTTCAGTGATTTTACGGCTTTATTTTTTCTCTTATAGTTTACTCCACACTGAGGGTTTGATTATCTATAGGCTTTTGGAGACTCTAATCTTGTCATTAATTTCTTATCTCGTTTTATTCAATTACACAATATCTTCTTGAGGCCACTAGAAGATGAGCTTCAGGATATCTCAAGTTAATTGCTCAGATTGATTTCACTAACATATACAAAGAATTGAATTAGACAAAGGATAAAATCTCTAAAGAAGGTTGTATATTACCTAGTTCATCATACATGAATTTGAATAAGGGCACTTATTGGAATATAGATAGCTCTTGATCCATGATCTCTAAATTTGTTGGTTTTTATTTAGGATTGTGGAATTTGGCTATGAGTCTTTAAGACTTAAGATTTAAAAGTTTTGATTACCAAATTATTATAGAGGAATTATTTTTTGTGTGCATATGTAGAATAATTGTATTTATTTTCTCCTTAAATATATATACATTTTTCCTTAAAAAAATATACATATATTGTTTTTAACATTTTTTATCATACTACTAAAAAATGTAGGCTAATATAATTAATTGTATTTAAAATAGATTAACCATATATAAAGATTAAATAATAAAAAAATTAGTATCAAATATTTTTTGTTAATTAATTAATTAAATTATTTAATAATATTTAGTTTGGTTGAAGATTGATTTCTTAAAAATGCATACTAGATATGAATGTTTAATAGTTGTATTTATTTATCTTGTTTTTATGTTTTAAAATTGGAGAAAATATATTTTAATATTACAACATAATAATATTTTCAAGGTATATAAATATAGATTATTTGGATGACAAAAATTCATGGACTTAATCAATTTATATTCATGGCTCTTATACATTTTTGTATAAGAGCTATATATTTGTTCATTTTAATTAGAATATTAAATAGAAATATTTTACAAAATAATATTGTAATTGTAATATTAAATAAAAATGTTTTGTAAAATAATAATTTTAAATTGTATAATATATATAGATATGCATATTTAATAATTGTGTTTATTTATCTAATTTTTATCTTTTAAAATTAATTATTTTAAAAAAAAAATATTTTAATGTGAACATACAATAATATTTTTAAGTTATATATATATATATATATATATATATATATATATATATATATATTATTTGGATGACAAAAGTTCATGGAATTAATCGATTTATATCCATAGCTTGTATAATTTTTTATATAAGAAATATAAATTTGTTAATTTTAATTATAATATTAAATAAAAAAAAAAAAAAAAAAAAAAAAAAAAAATTTATAATATTAAATAAAAATGTTTATAAAATAATGAAATTTTAGAATTAAATAGAAATATTTTACAAAATAATATTGTAATTATAATATTAAATAAAAATGTTTTATAAAATAATAAATTTAAATTGTATAAGATGTAAATAAAACTTTTTCTAAATTTTAATTTTATATATAAAATCATTTTTAGTTTTCCACTCATTACACAAAGTAGTCAACATTTCTACTTAAATAAAATAATGCAATAGGTAGACATCCTTATTGAGTTATATGATATAGAAGGTCTAATTGGAATGTCATCATAACTTTTTTTCAAAATATTATACAAGAAGTAATAAATAATATTGAATGTAAGTGTTTAAGTTGATATTGAAGAACATTCTCTTGTTCTAGTATTAATATTTATAATTTTTTATGTATCACTTGTGGGTTGTCTAAGTTAACATTTCTTACATGTGTATTAGGAACAATCTCATATAGATCAACTTAAATTTATCTTAAACATTTTTTTTATCATGATACTAAAAATGATAGCTTAATAAACTAATACAATTAATTATATTTAAAACAGAGTAAACATACATAAGGATAAAATAATAAAATATTTTTAATATCAAATATTTTTTATTAATTAATTAAATAAATTAATTATTAATATTTAATTTTGTTGAATATTAATATCCTATAAATACATATTATTAATAATTAGATATAAATGTTTAATATTTATATTTATTTATCTCGTTTTTATTTTTTAAATGAGAGAAAATATATTTTTATATAAATACATAATAAAATTTTCAAGTTACATAAATATATATTATTTGGGTGATAAAAGTTCATGATTTAAAATTTATATTAATGACTTGTAATACATTTATGTATAATAATTATAAATTTGTTCATTAAAAATGTTACAAAATAATATTATAATTGTAATATTAAATAAAAATATTTTACAAAACATTAAATTCAAATTATATAACATGTAGATGATTTTTTTTTCAAATTTTGATTTTATATATAAAATTATTTTTAATTTTTCACTCATTACACAAGTTAGTCAATATTTTTACATAAGAAAATAATGCAACACATAAAGATCTTTATTTAAATCTATTATATAGAAGGTGTAATTGAAATGCTATCGTAACTTTTTTTTCAAAATATTATACAATAAGTAATAAATAACATGGAATGCAAGTGTTTCACATCATAACTTTTTTTCAAAATATTATACAATAAGTAATAAATAACATCTAATGAAGTGTTCAAGTTGATATTGAAGAACATTTTTTTTTGCCTAGTATTAACATTTATAATTCTTAAAGTTGATATAGAAGAATATTCATTTGGCCTAGTATTAACATTTATAATTCTTGATGTATCATTTATGGGTTGTGTAAGTTAACATTTCCTAAATATGTACTAGGAAAAATCTCATATCGGCTTGTCTAGATTTGTTTTTTTAATATAATTTTATTTAATCTAACATTAGGTTAATCCACTCAACAATTTGATTGGTAAATTCTACATGTTCATAACCCTTAAGACCACTCATGCTATATATATATATATAGCATGAAATACCGATGATAACAAGGTTTCGGGAGTAGTAATCAGTTTATTGCGTAGTATTCAATGCTGGGGAGTGAGTTGAAATATGGAGTTAATAACCAGTTGTGCGCTAGTAGTAATCAGCTTGTATTCAATGCTATGAGGATTGATATATACATTGTTAGATCACTTTGATATATATTTTAAAATATATATTCAATTGGAGTATATACTACCTTCCTTGCCTTATTCAGTAGGATGGTTATTGCTAACCTTTTTGGTAAAGGTACATTTTTATTTATTGAAACGAAGTGATTATGATAAATTGAGATTTAAAATATCGTAGGCAGTTGGATGGTTATTGCTCACCCTTGAATGGACGTAAAGGTTGATTTCTATTTATTGAAACGAAGTGATTATAATAAAGTGAGATTCTAATAACAGTTGATTTAAGATATCGGAAAGTAAAAAGTGAATATGTATTTGTTACACTATAAAAGCAGGCTATCTATTATCTATCCGTTAAAAGAAAAAAGAAAAAACAATTTATCTGTCCTTTAAAAGCATGTTCTCTAGACCAAGATTATCTATCCGTTAAACCGGAAAAAGTAGTTTCTCTGTCCCGTAAAAGCACTTTCTCTATCCGTTTGAAGACAAAGATTATCTATCAGTTGAAGCAATACATATCTACCCGTTAGAGGAAGATTTTTCATTAGTTGGGGATTAAATTATATATCCGTTGAAGACAAAATATATAGAACATAACGTGTGTCTACACATTCAAAATCCAAACGATATAGGAAAACTCTTTAAAGAGATTGTTACGATTGACAGTATCGGGTGGTAGCAGAGCATCCCATCGGTTTCAGGATCGGGAGTGAAAATAACATAAAAGAAGATTTAAGATAATCTTCTTCCACATTGTGTTACTAGTTCAGAATAATCTGGGTAATGCGGCAAAGGTAGCTTCCTACAGCACAACATTACAAGCCTTTCTAATTGGTAATCAGATCGGGATTTCTGAGAACTGTATCTTCCAATTGGGATTCTTCAATCTCGACATCAATCGCTTCGATGGTTGGAAAATAGGAACAACTGTTGCAGAACGCATCCGTGCTTCTTAATCTCATAGATGACGGCAGTTCATTCTTTCTTATGTGGAATTCATTGTCTCATCCTCCAAGGGAAATGGGAAGAAGCTTTCTTCGGTTCTGATAATGGACGAGAATTGATCTAAAATCATTTTTCAGAGTTTCGACCATCCATGCTTGCTAGTGATAAAGATCGGTGTATTTGTGGAAAAAAACTTTCATATAAACCCAAACTAAGCTGAGAGTTTGAAACAACATAGTTTTCCGCAAAGTTACCCAGATGACGTCAAATTATCAATACGATGTTAGTTAGTACAGTAACTGCTGGTACAGGTATTTAACTTATTCTCTGACTTGTGTCGTGCTGTTCTCATAAACCCTAGTTTCATTCATTCCCTTCTTTTTCTCCTTCCGTCAATCTTATCCTTCAACTTCTGTGCTGAGTTGCTCTCAAAAAGGTCTGAACAAATGACTGATGGATGAGGCTGAGGATGTTGAAACCTTCCCTCTCAAACAAATCGCTTTTCTACATCAGCTCGAGGTATGTACGCATTATGTAATTGGTTTAAACTGCTTGTCCCTGGATATTTAATATATAATTTACTTATCTACGGCCACCTAAACCTTCTATCCATAAACAAATGTGAGTTCTATTTATGCGTTTGGAATGTTGTTTTAAATATAACAGAAATACATAAGTATCTGCTGATGTTGTTGTATGTATGAATGCATAAGTGTTGATGATGTTGTATGTATGCATAAGTGTCCGTACACGTCCCAAATGTTCTCTGCAGCCCAACTTTTTAGATCCTACAACCCTCTATTGTTCTCAACATAAACTTTCTGTAAACCCACTTCCCATGCTTTTTTTTCCTCTGCAACAACCTATAACATTATCTCTATTTCGCGCGTTTCTTCAAAATAGAGCCCTTCGAACCAGTCCAAACTCTTCTAACTACACCCACGCTTTTCCAAACCGTCTTTAACCATTCGGATTATTCAGCCTTTGAGCCGCAAATTTCCTATTGTCTTTTATTATCATCAACAGTTGTTTCCATTTTAATAGATTCGATCTCCTACACGTCCCAAATGGTGTCTGCAACCCAACATTTCCGGCGCTACAACCCTCTATTATTCCTGACTTAACATTTGTGTAAACGCACTTCCCATGCTTTTTTTCCTCTGCAACAACCTATAACATTAGCTCTATTTTGCGTGTTTCTTCAAAATACAGCCCTTCGAACCAGTCCAAACTCCTGTAACTACCCCTACGCTTTTCCAATCCGTCTCACGATGGATTACACTTCCAACAACGGTCTCGATTCCATTGGCATACCCAGTGGTTTGTGCAATTTATCCTTTGAATCGAGGAACATATCCTCTCACGTGACTCCTCCCAACTAGTCGAACCACTTATCACTGTCTTTACCCATTCAAATGATTCAGCCTTTGAGCCACAAATCTCGTACTGTCTTTTATTATCATCAACAAATATTTCTATTTTAACAGATTCGATCCCTTTGTCGTAATGAACAATAATACCTATTGGGTCATTCGACTCTCACCAACAAATTAATCCCATTTCCTCTAGCACAGATATTCGCGGATCATCTGTACGTACTGCCTCGACTCATCAAACGTCTCTCTGTAACCAACTCACTTCAGAGAATGTTCATGTCCGTGATTTAGATAATTCCATAAGGGGGTTAACACTTTCTCTGTGGCCTTTGATGCACATTTCCAACCTATTTGTTGGTCAATCCATTTGATAGGACAACCAGTCCTCTTCTACAGACAAGTCTATTACATTGGGCGAGTCAACCCAGCGCTCTCATATCGACATGAACAAAGCTAAAGTTCAAAATCAACATATTAAACACATGTAACATGTCAAAACCTAAATTAACTCTTATATGTGGTTCGATGTCAACTATTATACCAGACATCTTTACATCTCTACCCCTCCAATCCATGGATAAACGACCATGTTATTCTCAGAACTAAATGAGTACCCAATCTACATTCTACACTGTTAATTTTTGCAATAACTGTTGGTACCTGTATTCACTTATTCTCTAATTTGTGTTGTGTTGCTCTCTTAAGCCCTAACTTTCTTCATTGCCTTCAAAAAAATCTGTCAAATTTGTAGCTTGTAAAAATCCTCGAAAAAGAAATAATAAAAAACACATAGAAAGAGAAGATTCTTACTAAATTGATTATTAAAAAAAATTGTTTTACTTTTTCAACTAGTGTGTTTGTGGGACAAGGTAAAGTCTACGAAGGTATACATACCCTATCCTGTGACCTTTTAAAATGAAACACATATTCTTAACTATTAGGCCCAACAATGTGAAAAGTACTAATATATTTATTTTTCACCATTTAAGAAATAAAACATTATATTACAATGCATATAGTATGATATTTTTGACTATTTTTTTTTGTTTAATTAAAAAAATAATATAATATTATATTAGAATGTAAGAAAAAATAAAATATTTTCTACTTTATTTAACTACCTTATCTTTATTTTTTATGGTAATAATTACCATGCAAGAAGTAAATCACAATACACATAGTAAGATATTTTATTAAAGTGTAAATAAATCATATTAAAGTGTAAAAAGTAAGATTATAATTCTTTTTCTCAATTACAATGTAGTAAGTAATACAATTTTGACCTAGAGAGAGAGAGAGTTGTCCTAGGTAATATAGAGGGAGGGAGGCGGGGACGGAGGGAGAGAGGGGAAAAGATAGAGTAGTAAGTAATACAATTTTGACCTAGAAAGAGAGAGTTGTCCTAGGTAATATATAGGGAGGGAGGCAGGGAAGGAGGGAGAGAGGGGAAAAGATAGAGAGAGGGTTAGGGTGGGGGAGAGAGATATAAGGGGAGAAGGGAAGAGAGGGAGATAGAGTGGTTAGAGCGAGAGGAAGATAAGCAGAGAGAGTGAGAGGGAGATAGATAAAATAAGAGAGAGGGAGAGGGAGAATGAGAGAAAGAGGAGTGTGTGTGAGAGAGAGAGGCAGCGAGAGAGGGTGAGACACGGGAAGTGAGGGAGCTGGGATCAAGGGAGGTAGAGAGATAAAAAGAGAGGGAGGAAGGTGGATATATATATATATATATAGAGAGAGAGAGAGAGAGAGAGAGAGAGAGAGAGGTGGAGAGAGGGGGAGGGGTAGAGAGAAGAAAAGAGAGAGAGGGAAGAGAGTAGGGGATAGAGAGAGGGAATAAATAAGTGAGGGAAAGAGGGGAAATTTAGGGTGGGAGAAAGAGAGGGGGAGATATTGAGCGAGAAAGAGGGAGAGTGGGGGGTAGAGAGAGAGAGAGGGGGGGTGGAAGTGAGAAAAATGGATGGGATGAAAGAGGTAATTAGAGAGATAGATCGGAACACAGAGGTAGAGAGAGAGAGAATAAGGGAGAGAGATAGGGAGGGAAAGATGGGGAGGGGCGTATAAGATAGGGAGAGAGGAAAGGATGGAGAGATAATGTGGAATATGTAGAGGGGGTGGTAGTGGAGAGAGGTAGAGGGGATGGTAGTGATAATGCTGAGAGAGAGAGAGAAATTGTGCAATGTACCTCAAATTCACCAAAACAAAAATTCTTATGTTACCATTAATCTCTAATTTCATATATATTCAATACCAAAATGAGATAGTCTTTGTTCCTATTTGCAACATGGATGCAAATATTTTTCTTACTAACCCATCATTAAAGGTTTAGGAACTTAAGGTTACTAGAATTATTTCACATGTTAAAATATGATAGGCTTGTTATAAGCTACAGTCGCACTATGCTTACTATATACTATAGTCACACTTTGAAAGGTGTCCTTTAGTTTATTTAACACGACTACAAACCCTATACAAATCTACTCGGCTATCTAAAATGTACATACACGATACTTCATTAAATACTTAGGTTTTGCATCCCTTTTCGAGAAGGTCCCATCACATAACCAATTCATTCATTGAGCGCACAAAATAACGATTAAGGCACTGGGCTAGACCACTCCAGTTCTATCTACTTGAAGTGTTCGCATTCACGCTTGGTAATACACATGGTATTGGAGTTAGATGGTTAGGGTTTTACACTGACACACATTGATATTTCCTAATTGAAAATGGTGTTGGAGTAACTAGGTCGGGAATTCCTAGAATTAAACTCATGTCTTAACTAACTGTCATCCTTACTCAATAAATGGCATGAAGGAAATTCAGAGGTAACTATCATGTATTAAATGATTCCTCATTGCTACATGTAAATTTTCCCTGTAGTGCCTCTACCTCGGCCTCCTACTCGACGTACATGCCCATTGGTTCCTTGACACCTTGCCCTGGCCACATGGTCTGGGTACTTCGTGCCATCCCTTTCATTACTTCCGAGATAGGACCTCCCGTAGCTATCGCTCAGAGTTTCCTGGTTCATGCGACTTAGAGGTAACCACCATTGACAGGGTTCCTATTATCTCTTTTTCTTTTGTGCAAGACTCAGGTGAACTATGGAATTTTTTTCTGTTTTTGAGTGAGGAGGATCACTTGGAAATAATGGAGATGTTAACTAGTTGATTAGCTTCAGTAAT
>SNQJ01S0045690.1:4644-53803 GCA_010110895.2 Picea sitchensis | reverse complement strand
ATATAAGGGAAAAGGGGTTATATTCCACACCTGCCTTTTTGAGTTCTAAGTAAAAGGGGAAAGAGGGAAAATAAAAAAAATATGAAACTAGGGAAAGGAGGTAACATAAAAAGGAAAAAGGGGAATTTAAGGGAAAATGAGGGAAGTCAACTTAGTAAAGAATCCACATTTAAGAGCTTTCTAATTTTAAACCGAATTAGCAATTTCATAATAGGGAAAGCCTTTAAAACCTGTAAGGGAATCTAGGGACACCTAGGAGTGATTCTAGGAGTAACTCTAGGTGGGTGAGGGAAATAAAGATAATTACTTAATTAAATAAATTAATTTATGGAGGAATGTAGGGGATGGGGGACACTTGTATGGAGAGGAAATTTTAGGAATTTATTTCTAAAACTTAAATTAAATGAGATTTTAGGAAAGAAAGGAAGTTCGAAACTCTATAAAATGAAGGAAGGAGAAGGAGAAAGGATCATCTTCTGTTTGCATAACGTTACACTGCAGAAATATCGACTTGACTGATTTACTTGTGGGAGTTGGGTTACCCAGCTCGGAGAGGAGTGGTAGCTCGGCCTTGCGAGGCGAGCTGGGAGCTAGACTAAACCTCTGGATAGTGTGTGTGGCTCCTTTGCGGCTCGGGGGGCTAAGGGGGAAGAAGAGTACCCCTAGCATTGGCTAGGAGGTACCGGTGAGGTCTCGATGGACGGTGAGAGGGAGTTGCACGGAGAGTGGGATGACAGTTGAAGCGGGCGATCAGGCAGTCGTACACCATTTTTATTTGTAGAGAAAAATGCATTAGGACTTAGGCTTGGATCTACATGTTGATTTGTAAATGGATTGGATGTTTAGACTAATAGTGGACCCCTTTTTTTTAGCCTAACAGATTGTCTGGATGATTGATTTCCCATGGCCTTCGTCCCCACATGACTCGACAGCCCTGTGGTTGACTGTGACCCTTGCGATTGATTTGATTTTCATCCCTAGCACGCCAGTCCTTTCCTGAGCAGTCATCTAGGAGCTTGATCTACGGTCATCGCCTTAGCATTAAAAGACCTATGGATCTCAACACCCTGCTTTTCTGTGCGAGGATGGTGAAGTGGAAAACGAACTCATCCGTCTACCTCTATTATTGTCCTTGGTCGATTGTTGTTGCACCCTCTTGGGGTTTAGCTTGTTCATTGCTGCATTCTTCTACTATTTCTCCTTTTCACCCTGGAGTCATCACCTTCACTCTTCTTGGCTGAATGGTTATAGATAGGGGCTATGGTAGCCTGAATCCCATCCAGGCATTTTAATGGATGAGAGTTCGATTTCGTTTGTGAATGACTAGTAATGAGCTGAGTTTTCATTTAGTTTTTGTTTATTATTTTTAAAAACCATCGATAAAATCCTTTATTTATCATTACGTGTGATCCTTCTGTTTAGATCCTTGAGTTCTCCCGCCTCTGTCTGCGTTATATTGTTGGTTATTGGCTCTGTGTTTTAAAGGGTTGAAGGCGTTTTCTTTACTAAAATATGGCTTTGCCCTTTTACATTTAATTTGACTGTGATTCCTTATATTAATGGCCCTGGGGTCCGCGTCTTGCATTTCCTTTACTGGTGTGTGTCTTAACTGAGCGATGTAATTCAGGAATATTGTTAACTCAGGAATATTTTACTCCAGCGTGTTTTTTTTACCTGGGTTCTTTATAGGAAACACCCGTGTTTTCTTTTAATTGTCGGATAGGGTTAATGACCCTGCATTACTCGTTTTTTTCTGGTTAGTGTTTGATCTTTAGGCCCTTGCTTATGCACCTCCCTTTCTCTGTGCTTGTAACCTTGACCTTCATTTTTTCGCTGCCAACCAATGTGTCTCCTAGGGCATTTTCGTTTTTGCACAAAACAAAAAATGATTCCTCTTTAATATGGTGCCTTCGAACTAAAGGACCCAAACCGTTTACCTTCCTTGTGCTCGCCGTCTTCCTTTGCATGTACGAGTCTTCTGTTGTTTTTTTTCCCTTACTTACAGGCGTAAATTCGCATCCACATTCACTATGTGAGGGTAGTTGTTGGTTGTGGATCCTGATTATCTTCCAGATTCAGAGGTCCTTGCTTTCAACCGTGTTTATACCCCATGAAGTATTTACACCCCAGAAGTATGTACACTCTTCCACACAGGGAAGTGCATAGGGGGGGTACCCCCTCTGCGGGGTTCGGGGGGAAGCGGGCTCCCAGCGGAGGTTCGGGGGCGAAGCCCCCGATGGAAAAATTGCCTTGTAAATGTATATTGTAATTTCATTGTAAATTTGGACCATTCAATATAAGGTCGCAGATCTAACGATAGAGATTGTGTTAGGGTTTTTTTCCCTAGAAGGCAACCCTATTTTATGAGGGAAATGTATTGCGGCTATGATTGATAGCGAATATTGTATTTTGAGAGAGGAGACTATGAGAGAAAGAAGAGGAAGTTACAACAGGTTTTGCTGTAGGTTGTATCCCTTCATTCGCTGGATAATAATAAAGGAAGGACCTGGAAATTTCTCTGGTGGACGTAGCCCACACTGGGTGAACCACATAAATCTGTGTCTCTCTTGTATTGTGTATCTTCTATGTTTTGTTTCCTTATTTATTTTATTTTATTGCTCCACGGTCCCGTTTTTCTAATAGTAGTCGCTGCCAGTCTCCTTTTCCCAACCTTGATTCACTCCTTCTGAATTAGGTTATGCAGATCTATGTTCTCAGAAGCGTTTAGCNGGCTATGATTGATAGCGAATATTGTATTTTGAGAGAGGAGACTATGAGAGAAAGAAGAGGAAGTTACAACAGGTTTTGCTGTAGGTTGTATCCCTTCATTCGCTGGATAATAATAAAGGAAGGACCTGGAAATTTCTCTGGTGGACGTAGCCCACACTGGGTGAACCACATAAATATGTGTCTCTCTTGTATTGTGTATCTTCTATGTTTTGTTTCCTTATTTATTTTATTTTATTGCTCCACGGTCCCGTTTTTCTAATAGTAGTCGCTGCCAGTCTCCTTTTCCCAACCTTGATTCACTCCTTCTGAATTAGGTTATGCAGATCTATGTTCTCAGAAGCGTTTAGCCATGCACCCAGTAGACCCATCACACCTGAATTTAACGAGCTCTGTCGAGATCTTAGGCGTTCTGTCTTTGCTTTTCTGTCAGCGAATTTCAGCGACACCTTATCCTTTTCAGTGTACTGTGTGGAAACTAGTACCTTGGCGTTTCCTGGCATCGTGTTCGAATTCCGTTCCTGGCAATGATGCCCGTCCTCCTTAAAATTTTAGTTGATTTTTGGAATGTTAGCTGGACGTTATAACTATCGATGTTTTATGCAATTTTAGATAAGAAACAAAAATCTATTCCTTCAATGCAAACTCAAGAGCAACTTTCTAAATAAAAAGGATTATGTTCCTTAATTACAGAAATTAGTAACTTTACTCCTTGATAAATGAGTTGAACATTTCCTTATTTTATGCCAAAAGTGTGTGCCCAGGTAGTGTAAACGATTGGAGCCTGTGCCCTTGAAAAGGGGGAAAATATAAAATAATTATAAAACTTTAAATTTTCTTGCAGCTATACTCACTCCCAGTGCAATTATTGTCCCTACTTGCACTTGTTGCAATGTATGTTGTAGCGCCTTGTTAATGTTGGTAAATGCGTCAATGGAATTGGTATGTGTTAATGTAGTCAGACTAATGCAGGAATGTATTGAGTTAATATTGTCTCCATGATGTTTCCTGCCATGACGTAGTTAGTATTGTTAGTGGTATATTAATTGATAGGTCRTTTATTATTTAATGCCATGTTATTAAATGCCTTGGTAATTTGCTGTGTGATAAGGGATTTTATTATTGCTTCATGGTTTATTTTAAATGGTAGCCTTCTAGTTTGAAAYGGATGCTATTGTCATCAAGATTAATGGCTAGTTAGAAGGAGTGTTGGATTAAAGATAGGTTGCATATTTCACCTTKCTAGAMTGGTTKCATTTAATGTCCATTTKCTTAATGGMTCATTTATAATTTTAGTCAAGYTGGTTAGCCTACAATTGACRTTACTTATATTTTTAACCATGTCGAAGTTCAGACTGGCTTATTGGATTCTATTTAATGTTGATTTAGATGGCGCCTTAAGACAATGTGGATGCAATATTGATGGTTTTAGTTTCTCGCTTCTTGTGCAATGGATTGTATGTCGTGAATGATAGTCATAGATGTTGGGTTTCTTACGCATCGGGATTTATGTAGTAGATGGTGGCTCTAGAAAATTAGTTTTGTTCATCTAGTTTATTTTTGATTGATGACCTTAAACTTATTTATTTCTTGCGCACCTGAAAATTAAGGTTTTGCATGACGTATTGCATAATGTTAGATTTTACTTCTTGCTCGCAAGGAAATGTCAATGTAATGTATGGTAGATGGTTATTTACTTCTTGCGTCATCAAATTTATTGTAACAATTCCGAGTGTAAGAGTGTTTAATGTGCGACCTTATATTAACATAGTTTTCATTTTGAGCGTAAATAAAGTGTTTCAATGTCTACCTTATGAAAAATAATTTAAAGGGACGACCTTAAATATTCTTGAAAGATTTATAGAATTGATTATTGTGGAGTGAAGTTTCCTGGATGATCTTGATGTTGTCTTTTAGCTTGTCGGCTTGGAATTGGACTATTGGGGTGGGATGTAGACACCTCCATGTTCCTCAGAACAGTCGCCAGCCCTGAGACCTTAAATGGTCAAAATCGATGAGAACCTGGGCTTGAGTGTTGCTTATGTGTCCTGGAGGTCCTAACTATGGTAGGATGGGCAGGTAGTCATTCATAATATTGTTAGTTCATTATGTTGTTGTTGCGTGAGTTGCTTGCGTGGTGTTCGTCATCATGTTGCGTTGTTGAGTAATGTCATGTTTACCTTCCTACACACATGGCACAAAAAAAAATTTGCACTTGTTATGTGAGGCTTGATGTCGTGACAGACGGGAGGTTCATCACAATGTTTATGTATTCATTGGATGGCTATGCAAGACAATGGTACAAAACTATTCCTTCTTCTAGTATTTTATCTTTAAAGGATTTTCATGATGCTTTTTATTCACATTGTAAGAAATTTTGTCCGGTTGAGAGTCCTTTTTAGAATTGTTGCGAGGAATATGGATTATATAATCAATATTCAATAATTGATCCTTCTAGCAGTATAGATGAAAGGGATGATTATGTTCAGGTAGAGAAAGAAGAATTATTATAAGTTATATCTTCTTCTTATTCTATTTTACAACAGGAGGATTGTAGTAATGAAATTCATGCAGATATATGTCAGGTTTATGAAGCTCATGATGAATTTGACAGTTGTCAACATGTTTCTGATAACTCTTATCTAAATGTTCATCCGTATGAATAAATTGTTGTTGAGGATCTTTGTGAAGATCATTTTCTAACTAAAAATTATTTTGTTGAAGACCATACTGTTGATGAGAAAGAACAAAAAGTAGTTGTAGATAAATTTGATACTTTTTCAGATGTGTCTAATAGTCAAAATTATAATGATGATCATACAACGTATTTACATTCATTCTTTTCAGATGATCATGAAACAAATATCTCTGAATTTCAAATTTCAGATTTTTTTTCAAATCAGCCTACATACGATGAATATGATGATGATATTGAAGTCCCAGATCTAGATGTCTTTGATGTAGAAAAGTTTGACCGATCGTTGCATGAAGACATTGAGTCCATTGTCCAAGAGGAACCATATCCTTGTATGACAACTATGTATCTCAAGGCAACTAGGAAGATGATGATGAGCCTCTTGATTTGCATGATGATATTATTGTTTTGAATGTTGTTGTCCAAGAAACTTATGAGGAGATTCAAGATGATCCTGCTGCTTTTTATTATGATAAAACAAATGATATTCTAAGGGATTATGGAGCACAAATTTCAGAACAACGGTTTTGTTCGTGGCACCAATTAGAGTTATGTCATGAATTTCATGACCCATTAGCTATTTACATTGAGTTAGTGTTTTCACAAGTTCAAAACATGACAACATATGGGATGAAAGTGGAATATAATAGTAAGTATGCGCTGCTAGTTCATTTTTTGTTGATTTTTTTTTGGAATTCTTGCATTTTTTCTTTCAGCTGCAAAGGAGATGATTATTTTATAAACAAAATGATTGTTTGGCTACATTGGAAGTTTGCATACATGTAATCAACTTGTCTTTGGCTGGTTAGAAGTAGGTAGAATGATGAATAAGCTCTCATTTCGAGCATGTAGATTTTATTTTCAGTTTGATGGCATGTTATAGATCAGTAATAATGACTCGACGATTCAATGGAGACATTGGCTCCAAGTCTTTCCAATTTCAATTTTGTTTTTCAGCTTGTGGAAGAGTTTTTGTATTCAGTTGAGTAGTTGTAGGAACAAGTTGGAGCAGAGATGCACAGGAAGAAGGCACAATGGTCTGTGTGTTCTTGGATCCTCACAGGGAGGACTCCATCCCTCATGGAGCCAATGTTAGCACTATTTTTTGCATCATGGTTTGCGCTCCTTTCAAATCGATGCTCATTCGTTTCCTCTATTTGGTTAACAAAATTATCTTGATTTTTTAAGGCTTCAAATTCCTGTAGCACATTTTATATGTTAAAAGATACAAAGCACTACTGAAATATTGTTATTCATGTAGCATTACAAAGAAAAGTTTTAAGAGATGGATCTACCAGAATGTCTTGAAAAGATTATTGGGTTTTTCTTATTAAGTTTCATTATTAATGGGACTAATATCTTATTCATAAATCCATTCTCTAATTTAATTGCATGTGTTCTTAAGCATCTTGGGACCGAGAGCTTTTGGGGAATATTATCTGGTTTTGCAAAACACATTGGTGACTTGGTCATCGACAACATAGTCACAGAGTAGCACTCACAACACCAGACACCAGGTAGTGTGCACATGCCAAATGCCAAGGGAGAGCCCACGATGGAGCATAAAGTGCACAATGTGTTGGGAGTGTCTTGAAACACTTGTATATATAAATTCATGAAATACATTTTTTTCTATACATATGGAATAGCCCACTGCATTAACAAAGAAGGATCTTCAGAATCAAACTTGAGCACCTAGTCCAAATTTTCAAGCAGAGAATGCTATGAGGATCTACCAGGTGTTAAATTCACTATACATATGGTTTCAAAACACTGGAATAAAATGTGTAGGTGACCACACAAAATTTTGTTGGATGCAAATGCGTGAGGTTCAAGGTCTTTCTTTTTCTTCTTGTTTTCAAGTATGACATCAGTAGGATCACTCGGTAAGAATAAAAATTTCCACTGCATACATTCAGAAGATGTTTTTTTGGAAACCACCATCGCTTCCAGAAAAGTCATCAAAGGGTTAAATGTTAACACCAAAGGAAGATCGAGATTTTACTAAGGAATGCAAAGAGTTTTTATCTACTCATTCAATTGTGTTTTTTCCATATGCTTGGGATTTGGAAGAGTTTGGTGAGTCCTTCATTACTTATGTAATCAATGGTTCTGATCTTGTGTCTACGTTCTCAACTACTTCTGTCGATGATCTAAGTGCATAAATGTCAAGAAAAATGCCAACAAACTTGCAAAATGGACAACTCAAGCTATTCGTGTAAGTGCAGATGTTATGAGGCTAGGTTATTGTCTTTTGAATTCAACCTCATAATCACTTCAACCATATTATTTTGAGTATTCAAGGATACAATCCTAAGGAATTTCCTATGCATATTAATTTGAACACTTACAATATGCGGGGTATTGTGAAATCGATTGTCGATATCTGTCTAAAATTGAATAAAGGAAAATATGCATTTGTGAGAATATATGAGGTTCTTGTTGATGCATTCGAGGATGATTATGTAGAGAAGGATATCATTGGTGCTGGAGGAAAATAGACTCAAGCATGGCCTGGTCCATTATGAAAGGAACTCTTTCGTGGGTTTATAACTCTCGTTTCATTCCTAGAAATTATTGCCTCAACAATTGTTCTTTACAAAGAATCTACAAGTATATTTGGATAATGGAAAGAATGCCTAACAATGTTTTGGAATTACTGGTAAAGTTAGAGGAGAAGTTAATGAGCACTTCCAGGAGAAAAGGGTATCTCAAAACAGGGTAATATCATTTCAATATTTTTAGTTATTCATTGACTAATTATGTTGAGGCAACAATTAAGCATCTTTTGGTAGTCAACAATCACCTCCAAATTTATGGTAGCAGTGGAATATATGTTCGATATTTTAAGGACAAGAATCTTGAATTATTGAGGTGGTAGAAAACCTGGAAAACAAAGTATCATCAATCAAATAAAATCATATTTATAGGCAGAGGACATTGCTCCAACATTCCATATTCTTTGCAACAACTATTATATTTTAGTTATTGTTATACTTTTGATTCCTAAAAAATAGGTAATAATTCGAAGATTTTTTGGGATATTTAGTTTAATCATTGGAATGTAACTAGGTGGGGGAAGTTGGTTTTAAATTAGTGTGCATAAAAAATACTCTGTTTTTTATTGTAAATTCTAGGACTCATTTCATTTTACAGTCAATGCTAAAGGCTATATGATGAGCAAACTCTCTCCTCTGCTCTCTTATTCTTCCTTTTTCTTTATTTCAAAAACATGTTATTTTTGCAAAGCATTGAATATATCTTATTATGTTGGTAACACAATGAATATTTTACTATTGTACTCATTACAAGACTTGTTTTCAATACATTTATTATATGTTGAATGATATTTATGATCAAGAATCTTCATGTGAGTGAAAAAATTGGAACTGCATGTTCTTTCCTGTATGCAGTTTTGATTATTGGATTGACTACCATTGACTAAGTAAAAGTGATAGGAACTTAATTTGGTGAATAGAGATTGATGTTGTCCTTCTTCATCCACTGCTGAAACCCCACAAACCAATTTCAAAACCAAAACATACTTATAATCATAAACCATTGCAATGGCGGGGTGCCCTATCTTGCTAGCAGTCATGTGGGGGTTGGTTTTCAGTGGTGTGCATAAAAAATACTCTGTTTTTTATTGTAAATTCTAGGACTCATTTCATTTTACAGTCAATGCTAAAGGCTATATGATGAGCAAACTCTCTCCTCTGCTCTCTTATTCTTCCTTTTCTTATTTCAAAAACATGTTATTTCTGCAAAGCATTGAATATATCTTGTTATGTTGGTAAGACAATGAAGATTTTACTGATTGCTTGCTCATTACAAGACTTGTTTTTCAATACATTATTATATGTTTCTGAATGGTATTTATGATCAAGAATCTTCCTATGTGAGTGAAAAAATTGGGAACTTGCATATTTCTTTCCTCTATGATTTTATCTGTCTTATCAGATTGACTACCATTGACTAAGTAAAAGTGATAGGAACTTAATTTGGTGAATAGAGATTGATGTTGTCCTTCTTCATCCACTGTTGAAACCCCAAACCAATTTCAAAACCCAAAACATACTTATAATCATAAACCATTGCAATAACTGAGGTGCCCTATCTTGCCTTTAGTAGTCAAGTGCAACTTTAGGGACTAACAATACCCTTTGTGAAGAGAGTGAAAGTTTCCTTAGACACACAAATTCTATTAAAAGAAGGAAAATAAATTACACAATAAATGTGAGAGCTTACAATCTCCAACATTACTGTTGCATGAGAAAATGAGAGCTTTAATAAGTTCATCAAACTAATTTTAAGCTATTTTTTGGTATGGACATCTTATCACATAATCATGTGACTATGACAAGTGTCCATGTACATTAAATAAATATTCTAACAATTTTTTATTTTGTTTCTTCTAAGAAGTGACTCTTTTCTAGACTCATTATCTAATCTAACAAAATTCATTCTAGAAAATCCTAAGTATATAAAATAATATTATACTATGTAATTTAGGATCATAATATCTAACATTCCCACATTTGATCCAAAAGTGCATTGGAACAAATACCAAGTTCTTATCTAAAGTTAGTAAATTTGATCCTACCAAGTGGTTTTGTGAAAATATCTAAGATCTTATCTTCTGATGGTCAATATATTGGTTTGATGATGCCCTTTGTGATGAGTGTCCTAGTGCAATGATACTTTGTGTCGACATGCTTTGTCTTGGAATGGAAAACTGTATATTTAGCAAGTTTAATGGATGACTGACTATAAATTAGCAATGAAGTAGCTTATGTTTGAGAAATTCCTAAATCATGTAAAACTATGCGTAACCAAACTATCTCACATGTTACTTCCCATGCTGATGTATGTTCTTCTTCTGCGGAAGAATTTGCTACAATAGTTTGCTTCTTGCAACTCCAAAAAATTGTTGTTGATCCCATATTCATTAAGTAACTTGATGTTTATACAATTACAACAAAATTTGCATCTCAATATCCAACAAGTACAATTTTTGTATTCTTCTTGTATAGAATACCATAATATTTTTTACCTTAAATACATCTAAGAACCTGTTTTGTTGCATTCTAGTGGATTTCCCTAGGTTCTTGCATAAATTTGGAGAGAATGTTGACTGCATATGATAATTCTAGACTAGTGGTTGTCAAATAAATCAATATGCCAATCAATTTCCTGTAATTAGTGTTGTTTACCAATTCCCCCCCTTCAAGTTTTGAAAGTTTAAATTTTTTCTCCATCGGGGTGAGAACAAATTTGCAATATTTCATGCCAAATATTTTCAATAACTTAGATGCATACTTGCATTGATTAATAAAAATGTTATTTGAATGTTGAAATACTTCAACTCCAATATAGTAGTTATGTAATCCCAAATATGTCATCTTAAATCCATCATGTAATTCCTTCTTTAGTTAATCAATATGATCATCATTGTTTCCAGTAATGATCAAGTCATCAACATACATGACTAAAATTACCAGATTTTTCCCTTGTAGGTGCACATATAAAGTATCATCAAATTCACTTCACTGAAAGTGAAATTTGTGAAGGAAATCATCCATTTTGGCATACCAAGCTCTCGGAGCTTGTTTCAATCCATACAACACCTTGATTAATTTACAAAATTTTTGTTCCTGTCCTTCGAGCTCAAAACTTGGAGGTTGAGTCATATATATTTCTTCCTACAAATATCCATTGAGGAAGGTGCTTTTGGCATCCATCTAATGTACTTTCCATCATTTTTGAGTTGAAAATTCAAGTACCATTCAGATTGTGTTCCACTTTGTTGTTGACGCAAAATTTTCTTCATAATCAATCCCTTCATGTTGTGCAAAACCCTTGGCTACAAGTCTTTCCTTATACTTTTCTATTGTTTTGTCTGGCTTATACTTGATTCAGTAAACCCACTTGCATCCAATGGGTTTAACATATGGAGGAGAATAAAAAAAATTCCAAGTCTCATTATCTATCATTGCTTTATACTCGTCAACCATGGCTTTTCACCATTCTTCATGTTTTACTACCTTTTTTAAAGTTGAGGTCTTAGTAAAATCATTTGATATTCAAGAAAAAAATTCTTCATTCTTGTTCGAACTTCTTGTACATGTTTTTTTTTGTTCATCAGGTCTAACATCTTTCAAAATTTGAATATCACACTTAGGGAGTTGTTGTTGACTCGTTTGGGGATTTGAATTATCACCATTATTGAACATAGGATTTATAGAGACAAAAGCTCTTCTTTCCTCTGAAGTATTCGAAGGTGGAGTTTCATCATCTGATGAACTACTGGATGAATATTCAGATGAAATTTGTGATGAAGAAGAAGGTAAACTTGATGAAGAATTGTCATGTTCTGAAGAAGTCCAATCAATTTCAAACCAACGTTGTTGACTTGGTTGATTGCGCATCCTGAGTTTTTCTTTATCAACTTGTTTATCCAATCTTTCAAGAAGGATTTCTATTTCTGAAAAACTCTTCCTTTTTGTTTCATCAAATATAACATCTCGACCAACAATGAATATGTCATCAGATAAAAGGCGATATCCCGTATTTTCATCAGAATATCCAAGAAAGACACAATTCACACTTCATGAATCTAAATTAGTTCACTTTTCTTAAGGAACTAATGCATAACATATTGAACCAAAAACTCAAAGATGTTAGATTTGAGGCTTGAATTCATACCATGCTTCATATGGTGTGATCCCATCCAAATAAACAGTGGTAGATCTTCTCCTTAAGTAAACGATAGTATGAACTTTTTTAGCCCAGTATGAGGGACTTAAATTTTTTAAGGTTAACATGGATCTAGCCATGCCTAATAAAGTGTGATTCATCCTTTTAGTTACTCCATTTTTTTAGGAGTGTATACATTTTTAATTTCTTTCTCATTCCCTTTTCACTACAGAAAGTTTGGAATTCATTGGAAGTGAATTCCCCTCCATTATCGGTCCGTAATATGCCAATTCTTTCCTTAGATTCATTTTCAACCAGACGTCAAAAAACCTTGGACCTTTTAAAGGTTTCTAACTTTGAATTTAAAAAATAAACCCAATTAATTATACTGTAATCATCAATGAAGAGTAGAAAATATTTACAGCTACCTAGAGAAGTCTCTAGGGGTCCACAAATATCACTATGAACAAGTTGCAAAAAACTATTTGCATGCCATGAACCTATTGGAAATGTCTCTCTATTCTGTTTTCCATAAATGCAAGCTTCACATATTTCATTTTCCTTCTTAAAAGTTGGAAGTCCTAATACCATTCCCTATTTTTTAAGTTGAGAGAGACTTTAAAAATTCAAATGTCTATATTGGACATGCCATAACCTTATTGGTGAAGTCGTTACACTTTGTCTCCTATATATATCGAGGAGACCTATTCTAAGGATCATCTTATCACATCCCATATTATATTCTAAATTGGATATATTGTACAAGGAGGTTTCCCCCTCGAAGTGGATTTTATTCATTGACTTATTATCATTTTTAAGGCATTGGATCATAAAAGGGATTCCGATAAAAATTTCCAAACCTATCTCTACGTCGAGACATGCAATATAAGGATGTTTTTTAATTTTATTTTCTCGATAAATATAACAAAATGTATGCAATATAATGTTGTTGTTTTTTTCTTTTTGAAAAAAATTATAAAATGTTTGTAGTTTTTAGCACCTTCTCGACAATGGTGACAAAAAGTGATGGGCCAAATAATTGCAACAAGGATGTTGAACTCCTCAACTTGTAACTTTAGATTGTTAAACTGAGGACATAATTCTTTGATGAGGTATTGTGCACTATATTTTTTAACTGCATAAAGGAACTTATCTACTCAATAAGGAGACATGCTAACTCTATGAATGCAAGGACTACTTAGTCAATGAAAAGGCTAAAAAGTATTGAACAATAATCAAAGAAAAGTTATTCAACAATAATCGAAGGAAAGGAGAAAAACAACTAAATAAAAAGAGCTTCAAAATAGAACTTGAAAGCACCTACTAATCAGAGGCTACTCCTACTTAATTTGACATAAATGAGTTTTTAAATGAAGGGCTTCAATCCCAAGTAAACTTAGCTAAGTTAATGTACTATAGTGCAGAAAGAAACCTATTACAAAACATAATTAAACCTAATTCAATTAACATAAATGAGTGTTGAAATGAAGTGCTTCAAACCCAAGTAAACATATATAAGTTAATGTACTATAATTCAGAAAGTAACGTATTACAAAACATAATTAAACCTAATTCAATTAACCTATAGAAAATAAAGTTTAATCTACTACAATTTTCCTACTGTAAAGATGAACCAAAGAACTAGAATATGAAGTTATTTCTACTTGAAGTGACTTACTACAAACTTGAAGAAAACAAAAATTAATAGTACCTCCTTATCAATTGATATAATACCATGATGCTTACTTGAAATGACATGTTGTAATTTTCTACAGGAAATGAAGACTAGTTGTAGAAAATGATGCATAACATAAAATGAAATCAATATGGACTAAATACAATTGAAAGAAAATGAATGTAATAGCACAGAGAGTTCCCTTTTTCATCCTTGAGTGGGCCTTCCCCAAGGCTTCTACAAGGAACCTAGAAAGACTACCAAAAGTAAGAACTTTGAAAGTAAACATTCTACATTAGAATACCAATCCATAACAACAATACATCCTCCAAGAGTTTGAATTCCTTAGCTCTATAAGAGTTCCTAATTCTGAAAAATAACCAAGACTAGATAAGACTAATCCCTATATCTTGTTTATGAAAAAACATTATATCAATCCACCCTTAAATCAGTCCTTGATTGAAGGGTCCATGTCCTCAGGATCCCTATAATCATGGGCATATGTTCTAGGGATCAAATCCCCTTCCAGATTAACCTTTCTCAATTAGTAATTCAAGTGGATATGATGTTGGATTTGGTTCTTTGGGTGATTGAAGGCTTGACAAGTTTTAGAGGTTGATGAGGGGACACAATCCCCCTTTTCTATCATTCAAATGTTGGTTAAGTATGTCTTTGAACTTTGACCTACTTGAGCCCTAGGTTAGCACATCCTTAGATATGCATGAAATCATCACAATCCTGACTAAACTAGGATACATCACACACTCAATCATCCAAATCATTTCATTAACATTCAATTGCAAAAATCCCAACATAATTGTATTAATCATGGCCAATAGAGGTCTCATGGAGTACAAATGTGATCATAATATATCAAAAATGGGCCTCATGATATAACAATTGGGAGGTTTGTCACTCTTTTCCTTTAAACACTTTTTAAAATTTGGAATATCCTCTCCTAAAAAAATTTATTTCCTTTTACAATTTTTTCTTTTTTTAGAGGATTTTATTTGAATTTTAGTATTACATAATCTTTGATTTCCCTTTATCTCTAAGATTTGTCATTTTCTCAATTAATGTTGAGCAAAGATTCTCTAATTTGTATTTGTTGTTGTTCACATAAATTATTTAATGTGATATCAATGTCTAGATATGTACTTCTATCTCTCTTCCTTTATTCCTTTGGATGTTCAAAGTTCCCATTTCCCAGTCTTTGATCTTCTCATCCTATTCTAGCTACTCTTACCTATAATTTTTCACCTTTCATGTTATTTCCTCGCCATTTGCAGGCTCGTGTGGATGGATGATGATTGGTCTGCATGGAGACAATCCCATTTAACATCAATTTAGCAAATATTGATTCAATATACAATTCATATATCTTCTTAGAAAGGAAAAAGTAATTGAAGTGGTATATAACAAAATGTCTAGGGCATAAATGAGAAGAATATTTCCAAGTAATCGGTCCTGATGTTTTCCATAGACTCATTCATTTGATATTTGTTTAGAGTTTGATCCCAGCTTCTTGATTTGAGTAGCTGTTTATAGGCCTTCTACCATTGTTGACATTTGGATCAAATTATTCCAGTATTTAAGAATGTGCAAAAACTTTATCTAATTCCATTACGATATTATTTAGAGAAACTTGTATCCCAACATAGCAAGAAAATCATAGTTATGTGCAAGAATGACCCTATACTATCTTTTCCACATTGATTTCAATTCAACATGTAAAAGAGAAGTTTATTTCCATAATCGATCATGATGTTTTCTATAGACTCATTGATTTGATATTTGTTTAGAGTTTGATCCTAGAGTCTCGATTTGATTATCTATTTGTAGGTCTTCTACCATTGTTGATATTTGACTCAATTTATTCCAATATTTAAGAATGCACACAAAACATTTTAAATTAGAAAAAGAGCTCATTGGCCTACAATTCCCTTCAAATCCAACACCAAGTGAATATGTCTATTTTTCCCAAACTCCATTTTGAGTCATCCCATGATGGAAGACAAGTTATGTACCCTAGAAAATGTTGTAAAATATGTTTCAAAAGGTTGGATTCAAATAAATCCAAGTCATGGAAGAGAAAAATCTATGACACATACAATGTTATGAATGCAGGGCAACAAGTTTGTAGAGCAAATCAACTAAATGATGTAATTGAGGAAAACTAAAAAAAATGCATTATGAAGGAAAATGATTAAAATTGCATCCAGTTAGAAATAAATTCAATCAATATCAAGCTATCATCATTTAAGCTTTAAAATAATAGGATTAAGGAAAACAAAAAGAGTTGAGAGGCTTGGTTCAAAATTTAAAAGTGGGTCCCCAAATCAATTGACTTAGGGGGTTGTCAAGCCCTCAAAAATAGCCCTAAGGGTTCAATCCCCTTCACAAATAAGATATAGAAATTACTTCATAACAACATATTTATTAAAATCGTAAATCTCCCCCTTTAGTTCTGTCTTATATTGTTAAAGCACTCAACAAATATCTTCATTGTTCCTCATAAATCAACATACCAAATAATGCTAGAAACTACTCCTTAACATGAGAAACATAAGTTTGATTTTCAATTTTTTAATTCACAATATTTGGACAATGAAGGTACACTTCATATTACAACATAATTAAGATACATCTACATACCATAAGCTCATCAAACCCAAGTACAAAATGTACTATATACATATAAAAAACTAGGACACTCCAATTTCATCCAAACCCTAGCTAGGGCATGCACCATCAACAACAAACCCTAACCATAGATCACAACCTAACAAGGAATCACACCAAGCTAGTCCTAGCTGCTCCAAAGACTCAACAACAATTTAGCATCAACACCAATAAGTCCACCCTTGATCTCCCACTTTCATCATAGAAGTATTTTAGGAGATTCTCCAAGATTTTATCACATAAGATATTGGTATTGCTCACTCCTCTAGTGCTCATGTCTTAATTTTAGGTTTACATTATTCAAACCATGTGTTTTCTTTCTTTACATAAGTACACTGTCTCTAAGGAAAAACTTGATGTTATCCTTCCATGTTTCTTTTCCATCCTACAATTTGCATCCNTCACTCCTCTAGTGCTCATGTCTTAATTTTAGGTTTACATTATTCAAACCATGTGTTTTCTTTCTTTACATAAGTACACTGTCTCTAAGGAAAAACTTGATGTTATCCTTCCATGTTTCTTTTCCATCCTACAATTTGCATCCCATAAAGCCTAGGTCTTCTTCTCTTGCATCACACCAACACTTATATACGTTGTTGCAATGGAATATTAAAGCTACATCAACATCATATCCAAGCCTTACTCAAGCTAAGCATCACACCAAGCTCCAAGACTCCTCTACACCTTAATTTCTCCATGTTACTATTCTCCAGTTTACATTACACAAACCCAAAGTCTTCTCTCTTACATCACATAAGTGTCTATACCCAAGCTCATCCTTGGAACTAGCATTCATATTCATTTTTCCTCTAGGGTTTACATTACAAAACCTACATCTTCCTTCCTACAATAATTCTCTAAGAAAATTAAAAGCATATAATAATGAGTATATCAATAGTGAGTAATGACAAAGGCTCTCTCCTGCCTTCATATAGAATTATGTGAGGGATCCCAACATAAAAAAAGGATTAGGTCTACATAATTAACCCTATACCTAAGTTAAAAACAAAACCCCACATGGAGAACTCCACTAAGAAATAATTTACAAGTGTTACAATAGGGTTATCCAACTTCAGAGATGATTCCCTCTCTAATCATGATGGTCATTTGGGCTCAACACCCCTCCTCCAAGATGGTGTGATATCCAACAAGTTGTTATCCCAATGCTTCCTCTTACATGGTAGTTCATTCTCCAAGTGTTCTCATGCAAGGTGTTGTGTTCCACATATTATCCTATTGTGTCTAGTTCTCCTCAACATGTATGCTAAGTTAGTTACTTGATCCAATTATTCTCCTCAATCTATGTGTATGGGTTCAAAATGAATTATTCTCCTCAACCCAAGTGTCCTCAATTCAAGTATCCAACCTTTGAAGTGTACATCACATTGTCTCATGTTCTTAGGGATAATTTCCTAGCACTCATCCTCCTAGGCAGATACCTCTCCTATTCCAGCAACGACTCCCCCATTCTGTGCACTAGGAAAATTTTAAAGGATCCATACTTATCTTAAAGTGTAGAAACCTTGGTGAATCTTACTAAATCTTAAAATTCCAACCATAAAATGTTTAGTGATTTTTTGTTAAAAAATTTCAAATTTATAAGGAATTATATAGTTTCTAGATTTTTTTTGCATTTTTTAGAGTAAAATACTTTTATTCTATAGAATTTGGGTAAATCATTTTGGAAAAAAATGGAAATTGGTGAATCGTGTTTTGGAAAAAAACATGGAAAATTAGCACATAGTTGAAATTTAACCACTAAAATTTTCCATGGTGTGCACCCAATGGGTTAGTTATCATGCCACATATGATAAAAATATCCCAGGTAAGTACATTATGCTAGCACTTAAACTCAAATTGAGTGATCTGTATTTCCCCCAAGGATTATCATGGCACCAAGAGACCAAGCATTCTCCTAGATAGGTGAAAACACATTCAGACTAACCCCAAAGAAAAACACTCTCTCTTTATGAGAAAACTATTTTCTATAACACCAATAAACTCCCTATAAATCCATGCCCTATTAAACATTGTGTCTATCCCACAAACCCTCATCATCTAATAAATAATTTATCACAAAGGTGTGTCTCTATCCAAATAATCAACCAAGCACTCTATAACTCAACCTTTGAATGGTAAACATGCAATAAGAACAAAATCAAAGCTACTTGGTTTACACCATCAAACCAAGCTACTCCTTATTCATCTCAAAATTCCCCTTCACTAGGGGTTTCGAAAGAACAATGACCTTCTATGAAACTTAAGTAACAAAAACCTAGATGATTGCTTCATTCAAAAACATGAAATCACTTCAGAAAAAGAAAGTCATTAATAGTGACCTATCAAAACTCCAACATTCCTAAAGTTAACATCACGGGCCAAAATAGTTTGGCACCACAGAAAAATTTGTTCACAACATCCTACAAATATAATCACATTTCTAAAAAATACCAAGACAAATGGATCAAATATATAAAAAATGAAAGATAAAAATATGAATACATCTCAACTCAACAATCCTAAAATACCAAGATCATCGTAAAAGTAATAACCACCCATAAAGGGTTATCATCAAACTATGAACATAATAATCCCTCTCATGCACCTCAAGATCTTTGGTAACTAAGGCAACGACCTCAATAAGGTCACCTCCCCATTTCAGAGAGAATATTGAAACAACATTAATATATAGGTTAACTCCCTCTTCTAGAAAGAATCCTACAACCTTATAACTAGTATTGGTCACTACTCCCATCCGCTGCAAGCTTGGAATAAATAATTGATTCCACTACTCTAGCTATAGAGCATATCTCTAAGTTCATCTTCCACAACCTTATTCAATACCAAATTCTCATTTTTTCTACTAGGGTAAATCAAAACCCTAGTGGTCCTTTGTCTTCCTAGGGTTTCCCCCAAACCCTAGCAATCCAAGAAAAGAGTAAAAAACATAACCACATATAAATAATATAGCATGGAACATCCATTCTCCAAGATCAAGTACAAAGTACAATATCTACACACAAGTTGACCTACTAAGATTACCAATAGCTTATCATCAAACTAGCTATTACATATATGATCAATCTCTTAACAAGTACAATGTGCAAAATGTACAACCAATATTATCCTCAAGGGATAATGCTAGAAGCTCCCTCCAATTCGTAACAATCACTGAAAATGAACAAGGTCATCATTGTTGGAACTCCATGTGAATCACATCCCTATATCTTATGAACATTTTCATTCGGTAATCAATAGTCGAATAAGAAGTCCATTGGATAGTCAATAGGGTATTCGACTGGTTGATTAGGGCAACCATGGAAGTGCACTAGTGTAGAGCTCAAGGTAAAATTCAAGAAGTTTGTTACATGACCTCGCTAATCAAATTGGACTATGTCCTCCTTAATTCAATGGAGTTCACTACATTTTGATGTTATATATGGATATCCTTATGGATTGATCTATGATGGATTTTTTTTTGGGAATTTATTTGGTTCCTTGTGTTCCCTTTGTATGATGAGCTATTCTCACGTGTGCTTAAGTTATGAAATGATGTCTTTAGAGACCACCCCTTTTTGGAAAGTTTATATGCTTGATCTATCTTATTCTCTAGTTCTCCAACATAATATCAAAGCTATTAGTTTGATACCTAGCTTGTTGTCTACAAGTCTTTTGGAGGTTGTTAGCTGTACACACTCCATATGAATCAATTTTTTCTAGAAGATTGACTCAAGGCTTCCAATTGCACACTAAATTAGAGATTAAATATATAGATCAAGATAATGAGTTCCAAACATGAACCCTTAGTTCTAAATGCCAATAATTATGGTGTGTGGACACAAGATATGGAAATGTTATTGAAGAGAAAGGTACTTTGGCAGTTTATGAAGACTATGGTTCTACGTCGAAGGGATGATCAATAGAAGTTTAGCATCAATAAGAAGAAGGATGAGGCCATAGGAATTATAACAAACCACATCTCTAGGGATTTTTCTTTCATACAAGCAAGATTCTTTGTTTGAATGAATTCTAGAAGGCATGAAAAAATATATTTGATAATATCAACGAAAGTTAGGTTATGCAAAATGAGACAGAATTGATCTCTCCTGATCCTCTCTATTTTGACAAAATTGAATATTATTTGACTTATTTAGAGGAGCTTCAACTGAAAATGCATGAACATGGAGTGAGTTTTTCAAATGAAAGTATTCAACTCATAAAATTTATCCTAATGAATCTAAGGACTCCTTATAATGATGTATCATGTTTGGCATTCCATGCTAGTCTAGCTTCTAGAAAGGATGATGGTAAGGGTTATTAATTTGATTCTTTCTGTATTTTTCTAATTATGGCACATGAAAAATTGTATGATGAAGGAAATCTTGAGATTAATAAATAGGCCCTTTCGTTGAAGGGTAAAGTTCCATAGAACTATAGAGAAAGAGTTTGAACAATTATGGGAAACATTGGGATTACATCGATCAAAATATTAAGAAGCGTGATGACCATACTTCGCCTAAGAAGGGTATGAAGAAGAGCCCATGTCGTTATTGTAGGAAATAAGGACATATGGAGAAGGATCACTAACAGAAGACTAAATATAAAGAGGAGAAAATGAGGAATCTTCAAGGAGACATGTCAATTAAACAATGGACAAACCTGCAACATCGAACTTCATAAGGTAAGGTAAATAATTATACATTTTTTGTTATTACATCTCAAACCTTGCATACTCACACTTATAAAAGTGAGTGGATAGTTGACTATGGTTGTAGCCATCATATGACTAAAGTTGTTTCTCTCTTTTCTTCATTGACTCTGGGTACAAAAAAATAAATCTTTGTAGAAAATGATTACACACTCATTGTTATTGGTTGTGGTAATACTGAATGTCAAAATGGTGTGATCACTAATGTGTATCATGTACCTAGTTTGAGTGTCATTTTGTTCTTTATGAACCAACTAATTCAAATTGATTTGTTTTGAAAGATATGAAAAATAACTTTGTGGTTATTTCCAAGGATTTTCTTGACCCCATGGGAAAAGTGTATAAGTTCTATGATTTTGCCAAAAAACATCCAAGCTTCATTACACTCATCATAAATATGGATGACTAGTGCAAAATTTGGCATGAAATACTTAGACCCTTGAATTTTTTAAGTATGGAATTGATGGTAAAATATGGCATGCTTATTGGACTACCTGGGGTTGTTCCCCCTAGTGGTGTATGTGAAGGGTGTTGTTATCACATTATTTTTCTCATAAGAGATCTTTTGACAATTGTTTAAAAGCATCATCAATTGGAAAAAATAGCATAATAACACTACCTCATGGATACTTTACATCACCTCAAAGAGAAAAACAAAATCCTTGAAAATGGGTTTTTATACACTTGTGTGGCCTACCTTCACTAACACTTGTGAGACTAACTCAAGATATCCTTTGAAACCCACATAACTCTATTTATAAGAGTGAGGTTGACCTCTTTGGTGCATTTAAGGTGGCCTACCTGTCTTAGGTGGCTATAGGTTGATGTACAAGGGAATTAATTTGAACTCTCATCCCATTAATGAGGAGTACTCCCCACCCCTCCTCCCCAAAGTCTTTTTCAAGTATTGGGAACCTATTTTGAATGAAGAGATTTCACATTGACGATAGTTCTTCATGAGGTTCAAAATTTTCCTCTAAATGAAATCCATGGGGTGGAATTTGAGAAGAGAATAAGTGAAAGGTTATCCTCGAGGGACGAGATTGGATATTAATTATCTTACTCTCTCATCTCTACCATTCATTTCCCTCATGCATGTTTGTGTTCTTTCCTCAAAGAAAAAAGACTTCTTCATTCACCATTGTTAGAGAGGAATTTTAAGAAGAAAATTGACCCATTCCAAGAAGAGTGTTGGATCCCATTTGTATCCAACCATTATCCTTAGGTGTTGTTACTCATTTTATGTTTTTCCATTGGGATAATATATGAGTATTGTTGTTTCCCTCCAATTTATTGTGTTTAAGTGGTGTTCTTGTGGTTAAATTTGTAGTTTAGTTGCATGCATTATTTCTTGTTTTATTTTTCTTTGGTAATACTTTTGTGCTTGTCCTACAACTAACAATTGTCTAGGTTAGGATTGTGGGGATAGGAATCCACAAAAATCCCCATAATCATTTCTTATTCAAAACATACAAGTTTTCCTAGGGAGCTTGAAAATCCTTTACTTCAAGTGCATAAAATCTAGGCAAGGAGATGTTGAGAACCAAATATCAATATAGCATAGAAAAACCTTAGAAAAAGTGCTCAATGCTTTGAAAAAGAGATAATTTTAGATAATAATCCTCTTCGAGGGGGCAACATCCTTTTACCCCACTTAAATGTTCAAGTACAAGATGATTCCAAATGAAAATGTCTCCTCGGTATATATAGGAGACTAGGAGGTGTAATTACAACTAATGGAATAAAGCCAACATAAATAAAATAACTTTACTAATGTAATATGCCCCAATTAAGGGGTGATGAGCCAATATTAGGGATTAACATGCCCCTCCCCTTGAGACAAGTGTTGTCTGCAATGCTTGAGTAACTTTGGATGCTTATGTATAAAAGACTCATCTTCCCAAGTGGAATCTTCAGCCAGTAGTTTCCTCCATTTAATGAGATACTCTCAAATGGATCTATTCCTCAGCTAGGAAATTCTTGTGTCAGTGATGGCTTCAGGCTCCAATATGATTTTTCCTTCCTCGTCAAGTTATGGAAATATAGTTTGAACTGGGATCTTGTCGCCTATAACCTTATTTAAGCATGAAACATGGAAAACTAGGTGTACTCGTGAAGATGCAGGCAACTCCAATTTGTATGCCATAGTACCAATCTTTTGCAACACCTTATAATCTATTCCTTAGGAAATTCTTGTGTTAGTGATGGTTTCGGGATCCAATATGATTTTTCCCTTCCTCGTCAAGTTATGGAAACATAGTTTGAACTGAGATCTTATCACCTATAACCTTCTTTAAGTATGAAATATGGAAAACTAGGTGTGCTCGTGAATATGCATGCAACTCCAACTTGTATGACATATTAATCTTGCAACACTCTGCTATAATTTCTTGGTGATAGTTTATTATCCTTCTTGTTTTGCTTGAGGGGATACTCCTTTGTGTGCATGGTTGTAGTCTTAAAATGTTCAACTCACTCTTAAAACTTCTTCTCACTATAGATGTTGACTCTCACATTGTTTCCATGATTCCTCAGTGGCTACAGGGTCAAAGTTGTCCTTTAAGATTTGAGAACTTGTTGTTGATGCTCATGTGATATTCCAATGCTGGAACCTTGATTTTTAGAGAAGAAGAAGGAGGTGGTGTGGCCCAGAGTTCCATAAATTGTGTCATTTTGTTGTAGTATGAAAGAAGGGTTATACCACCATTCCCACCAAAGGTAACCATTTGAACTATTGTGTTTGTTTTTCGTGAGACAAAGCAATGAAGCAAACCTCTTATACATTTGTTCACTATTCCCATTGTCCCACAGATTGAGGATGATAGGATGAGCTATGAGCTAATTGAATACCCAAACAAAAAAATAATTATGTCCAAAATGTCCAAAGGAAGATGGGATCCTCACACTAAAATAATCTTTGGGGCTGCTATAGCTTTTGAATCAATGTCTCCATGGGGAATCGATTTAGCTTTAGCTGGGATATAGAGGCAATAAAGCAAAGGACTTGGTCAGCCTATCAACAATCACTATGATGACATTGTTTCTTTCAGGACTTTGGTGGTAACCCCAGATGAACCATGGAAACTCTCCTCCAACGCTGGACTTGGGATGACTAATGGTTGTAAAAAGACCTGGTCTTAATTGTTTCAATTCTATTTGGCAAACTGTAAAAATTCCTTTCCAGACAAACCTTGAAATATTAGTTTAAGGCACATCCCAAAAATCCCTGACTCTATATGGTAGGCTTTTCAAAATTCTCAAGTGCCTCCTGCTCTGAGAGGTGTAAAATCCCAATAGTACCCCTTTGTTTGAGTTTTGAGTTCTTACACAAATATAAGCCATCTTTGTACCATAGTGAATCATTTTTCCATGTAAATGTGGGATCTAATGCAATCGAACTCTAATTTAAACCTTGAAATGAGAGTCCACATTTCACATTCCTTCCATTCCTCCATCCTCGCTCTATTATCCAATCCAAGCTGATGACTGATATAACATGCAGGAAAGGCCTCCCAAATGATCTCATCCCTCTTGAGGAGTGCATCTAGTACAACATCTTTGGTATTTCCCCTTTTGGTAGATTCCATTTCAAAATCATAACCCACATCTTGGTTACCCATTTTTGTTGTTCTTCCCAAGATAGTCTTTGTTCCAAGAAGCATTTACTTACTAAGCAGATCCTGCTTTGGACCTTTAAGGCCACCATTAGTGGCAGTGGGCGATCATTTTTTCAATGCATGTATTTCCATCATTTCCTTCCTCATCAAATGGGCTTGTTTTAAGTCCTCTCCTGAGGTTGACTTCAAAGCTATACCTTCCTTCTTACATTAGGATGGGACTCAATTCCATTTGAGTCATCAAGAGACCTACAAGCACAGTTTTTGTAGTTTGAGGGCTTCAAGATGGAGTTTAAGCATCACCTCTTATATTGTTCAAAAGCTTTAGTTGGCCTTGAGTCCATGAAAATGCATCCTTCTTAGTTAGTGTCGCTAGTTGGGTGTCATTATTCTTCCATAGTGCCGAATAAACTTGTTGTAACTCACAAACCCAAAATCCTCTAAGATTATTCAATGTTTTAAGAATCCACTCATGGCCTTGAATCTTGTTAGGGGCATAATTGAAACTCCCAGATACAATATGACCTGCAACACTTCTACCTCTTCACTCCCAAAGTAGAAACATTTGAGTGGTTTCCAAGGTTATAGTTAGCTGTCTTAGTAGTTGTAGTAGCACCTTGTTAACATGTTGTACATGATCCTCCTAAGACTTGCTATGATTAGTATATCATCAAAACATACTAACACAACTTGGCTAGTTACTTGAAAATGGAATTCATCAACCTTGAATGTGAAGGTGCATTTGTAAGGATAAAAGGTATGACCAAAAATTCATAAATGTTTCTACTCAAGCTTGAAATGTTTTTTGTATATATTCTTCCTTCATTCTGCTCTAATGATACCCCTGAATGAAGATCCAATTCTTGTGAAATAGATTGCTCCCATAGTTCATTCAATTCATCTACCAATGGATGGGAATGGAAACTGTATATTTAATAGGTGATCTTGTTGAGCTCTCTATAATCAACGGGACAGCCATAATGCCATGAGCTTACTCTTCTTGAATACTATTACGATCAAAGAGAGTAAGAATCCCTATTAGGTCTAATAATGCTGCCTCTAACATTTCTTTCCAAACTACAAGGCCACCTCTTACTCTGTATATCCTAGAGTCTGAATGTTATGAGGAACACTCCTAAGAATTAGTGAATTTCATGATCATGATTTCGGTGGGTGGAATACCTTTGGGAAAACCTTCAAATACTTTGGAATGCATAACTATGATCCTTGAGATTCCTACAGTATTTAGATGGCTTATATGTCTGAATATCCAGTAAGCATAGTTGTTCATACCAACATGCCCCTTTCTGTCAATTTGTCATGCCATTAGAGTTTCTCACCTTACTGTGTTTCTATGATACCTCTTAACTCAATTTCTTCTTCTTCCAATGAAAATTTCATGAAAAGTTCTGAAAATTAAAATTCACTATTCCTAATGATTGTAAATTCCATTGGATTCCTTAGTATAACATCCCATCACTCCAAGTGGGTATAGAACATTGGACTATTCATTACATATTCCCTCATGGTAAGATTGATCTTATTGTGCATTTTCCTGAAAGAATTGGATAGTTCTCCATTCCAATCATTACGAAACTCAAAATTGATATATGTGCTAATTCTAGAGATTCTATTACAATTTATAGTGAATGAAATTGCGAGTACTACCATAATCAATTATAACTATTACCTTCTTCTTTTGTGTAGTATCCTTCTCATCCAGGGTTTAAGGAGTTATTTCCATCCAATGCATTATAATGACATCGTGAGTCAAATCCTTTAGATCAAATTGCTTCTAATGCTTTCATCTTGAGGATGTCTTGTCTTTTGTCTTTTCCTTCTACACCTATGTAATAATTTCTCCACCACTTATGTCCCCATCAGATTTGTTGTCACAATTAAAGCATAAACTTTTTCTTTTATTTCCTCCAACTGAGGTGTCAACCTTCTAGGCTGAGGTGTTTTAGAAGAAGGAGCATTGTTCCTCTATAGATGTTAGGATAGTCCTTCTAGTAGTGCCATAGCCATACTTTTACTTTCAATACTTCGCCACCTAAATGCATTCTCCAATGATTTGCCCTAAAGCAAAACCTCCTCATGTTGAAGTTTATCCTTTAAAGCTCCTATGAATGCATCAATCAAGTGCCTTATGTACTGCTACTCTTTTATACTCAATCTTTGGAGTGCCTCAAAATGTGCTCCTGTAGAACCCTTTTGGCTTGAGATTTATCAATTAATAAAGAGGTAGCTTTCATAGTGTGCTATCATTTCTCCGTGAAAATTGTCCAAGATTTAGAGTGATTTGCAGAATCGTGCCATCGGCTACCTTGTACAAACTGATTAGGTTCTAAAAATAGCTAGAACACCATACTTTGGTGTATGTGGGCACATTGCAGATCTAAGAATTTCTCCATCTAAAGTATCCATGATTGGGGTCCTTGCCATCAAACTTCATATCTGACTTTTAGGAAAGTGGTTGGTCTTTCAACCCAAAGCTGGAGTTTTCTCCACTTTGATTCACCTTCCTGTGTCCTCACTTGAATTCCTATGATGCAATTTCACTTTCAAAGTCTTCTATTAAATTTTTTTCTACTTCCATGATCTCCTCTTTTTAAACCATCCATCTTGTGAATGACCTAATTCTAGCTTCCATCTCAGCCTCATCTTTTGTTACTATCTGATTTTGTAAATCATTTTATGTCCCTATACATTTATTCACCTTCATCAAGATCCCAAGTAGGATTGTGTATGGAGGCTTATTTGGTGTAGAAGTTCCCTTTTGGGTGGCATGTTACAAGTATCACTTTGGTCCTTTATTTTGAGGTGGTTCTCAGATAATATTTCTCTCTGTTGTATCTCCCAAGTTTCACTTTCCTGCATGGAAACCTTATTTATACTGATATTTATTCTCTGCAATTCTACTGGTCTGATCAAAATTGGATGTGCCAAGTGGGAATTATGGTAACTTCCCACAACCTGCTAATTTTTGTCCTTTCCAGAGATTCCCACTTAGCATGACCCACACAAAATAATTGATATAAAATTCTGAAACTTGTACCAGAAATACTACAGACTATCCACTATCCAATGAAACCAGTCCCATCTAATTTGGATACTCTAGGAAGAATTTATGATTGTTTTACCTGGAACACCTTCTTGAGATTAGTCAATAGGACTAGTCAGATACCCTATCTTCCACAGGGTGTATCTACAAATGTAAGATGACCCAGAACCTGAAATATTTACCACAGATACATTACTAATTTCTATGAATATTCTTTGGAGTTCAGGGTCTGAAACGTTACAAAACAAAATTTATAGCGAAAATTCTGCAATGACTCAGTTCAGGATGATTCCAGAACCCTATCTTGTACAGACTGTATCTCCGAAAGTATAAGGCCTCAGGAGCTGAAATTTTAACCCAACATACCTTGATCCGTCTACTAAATATCCTCCAATCCATTCCTTCTGAAACATTGTAGAAAAATAGTTATAGCGAAAATGCCAAGGTGTCTCAGATGTAGCAGCGAAACCCCAAGACCTTGAGCTCTGATACCATATGTTAAGAACCAAATATCAATATAGCATAGAAAAACCTCAGAAAAAGTAATCAACACCTTGAAAAAGAGATAATTTCATATAATAATCCTCTTCGAGGGGGCAACCTCCTTTTACCCCACTTAAATGTTCAAGTACAAGATGATTCCAAATGAAAATGTCTCCTTGGTATATATAGGAGACTACGAGGTATAATTACATAAATAAAATAACATTACTAATGTAATATGCCCCAATTAAAGGGTAATGAGCCAATATTAGGGCTTAACAGGAGATACCTTGTGGGTTCATATGTTGATTCAGGTTATTTCTGATAGACTCCTTGAGCCACCCAACTATTGTTTGACTATACCCATTGATTTCTTGAGGCTAAGAGTCCCTTGCTCACTCTTGAGAAAGATATCTTAGTTGCCAAAATTAGGATTTCTACCCAGGTGGCATTTGTGGGCTACATTTACACTTGAGATAGATAGTGTTGGCCATTGGGAAATGTCACCAATTCCATTGGGACATGCCTCCAATTCCCTTCACTATAATTGAATATTTGATACCTTCACTTACCATCTTCGATGGATTCAGACCCCATCCATTGAAATATTTTGGAAGGTCCATTTACATTTTGAGTGAAAGATCGCTAGAATAATACAATCATGCTTTTTGTTTTCAAAACTTCATGAAATAACCTTGCATCAAAAATCTACATTGTGATCTATCAAAACACACTAAAAAACCACATTTTTCACCACTTGAGCTCTTTTTTCCTTTGAAAACGTGGATTTTGGACTCATAATGGGAAAAAATAAAAAACATTCTCGAGGGCACAACCTGCGACGGTCCTCATAGACCATATTGGGAAGCACCATATATTTTCCCACATGTTCACTTAGCCCCATCGTCTTCTTCCCAGTTTAAAAAAAATGTATCCCCTAGTCAAAGTCATATTAGCCATCCACCACTCAAGGGGAGTAAGAAGAAGACCACACACTATAATCACCCATGGAATGGGGTTAATTCTAGAAATGTTAGGAACACTCATGATCTCCAGGAACATTACATTCAAACCAATAAAAAAAAAAAAATCATAGTTGGAAAAATCACCCTTGCCCCTTTTGTGAGCTCTATGGTCACCCACTCCATAAGTGCCCTGATCTCACCCTAGAGCTAGTCAAAGAAGTTTTTTTAGAGTGTATAGAGCACAATAAACCTAACGGTACCAATTTAACTACCTTGCAATTCCTCCTCCCAAAACATGAGCCCATCACTCCATCAGAAAATATTTGTGTGCCTTGACCTTAGTTGTTACCCCTCATGTGGGTGACCCACCTCCCACCAAATATACTTCATATATGATACCCAATAATGTTAACTTGAGGGAACTCATTCCACCTCTAGTTCCACAATGTTCACTAAAACTTATCCTTGTAAGAAAAATGGAATTGATTACCCACACCCATCATAGACCATCACCTTTGATTGGGACCAACATATCCAAGAATGTCTCCCATCTTCTACCTAATTTCAAATATGAGTCATTGTTAAAATCTTTAGAGTTCATTGATGTATTATAGATGATAGGGCCTCCTCATGTACTATGTCCTTCTCATCTTGGAAACACATAGGATCTCCCACTCCCATTCCATCAATGATCGAGTTAAGAGCCTTTTATAGTAAGCTTTATCCCCCCTTAGGGATCTTACCTAATATCCCCGTTGAGTTATACAATAAGACTGTTTTCATCGATGTTTATTTCATGATTGGTTTAGTGGATTATAATATCCTCATTAGATGTAATTACATCTATGCCATGAATGTTGTGGTGTCTTCACTTTTTTTAGTCATGATATTCCCTCATTAAGGATGAAATTTCACCATTGATCAACTCTCATACTATGATCCACCTTTACATGCTTCACATAACATAATTTCATTTTCTACTACTGACATTGAGTCCATGCAGTATGTGTCCACTACCACAAATTTTGCGGCATCCACTCCCATTAAATGTGATCCCGTGTCTCTAGATCCACCTCCTCACATCTTTGGCCTGGATATTGGGTAGATTCATTCATCATAGGAGGAATCTACACCTATTTCTTCCCCCATTCCCAAAAGAAACCATGTCTCGTCAACCACATTCTTCCCAAACGATGAAGAATAATTTTAATCCATCACTTATTTCACTATTATTAGTGATAACCTCCATCTAGCTTCCCCTATTCACTATCCATAGCGTCATAACTACTTAATCAATGCACCCTTTGATTCCATCTCCCTTGTCACTATCACGGTTCCCTCAAAATTAAGATCATCTCTTAAGACCTATAGGGATTCTATGGAATTTGATTCCATGGTTATCAATTATATCCCCACATGAGATGTTGTCAAATAGTTTATAGCCCCAATCCCCCCATGGATATTATGAAACCTTGGGGATATGAAACATTATTTCAAATCCTCTTTTATGGATTCTCAACCTTAAACTTACTACTCTTATACCTTTGATCAATCATCTTGGGTTTTTAACAACAACCCTTCCTCCAATATTCATACAATGATGCTAGGGGCAATACCACTACCCACATTAGTCCCATAAGACCTATCTATTGACACAACATCAACCCACATTGTGTCATTTATGGGAACTATCATTACATCTTTTTTATGACCTGCACCCCCAAACATCATCTGATTACAAGACACATGGACTAATCTGAATGACCCACCAGGATAGCTTCACCACTTCATGTAGCAAGGCCCCTTCAACTTTCATCCCATTTGTTACCCCCTATAAGGGTGACATGGCCTCCTTCAAGGGGTGCCTTCTTGGGGAATGCGTTGTTCTGTATTATCCTTCAGGGAGTGCATTCTTTTGGGAACTCATTGTTCCGTAGCCTCCTTCAATAATTGCCTTCTTAGGGAACCCAACATTCCTTAGCCTCCTTCAGGGAGTGCCTTCTTAAGGAACTCGTCATTCTTTCGCCTCCTTAAAGGAGTGCCTTCTTGGAGAAATTGTCATTTTCTATCCTCCTTCAGGAAGTAACTTCTGAGGGAACTCATAATTCCCTAACATCCTTTAGGAAGGACTTTTCTAAGAACTCATCATTCATTGGCCTCCTTCAAGTAGTTCCTTCCTTATGAAATCTAGTTCGTTACCTAGCTTCCTTCAACAAGTGTCTTCCTTGGCCTCCTTCAAGGACTTCCTTCTTGTGGGAAATCACCATTCCTTGGCCTCCTTCAGGGAGTGCCTTCCTTAGTAACTCATCATTCCCTGGACTCCTTCAAGGAGTGCCTCCTTAGGGAACTCATTGTTCTCTAGCTAAGGAGTGCCTGCTTTTGGGAACTTGTTGTTCCCTATCCTCCTTTAGGGAGATCCTTCTTGTGGAACCCATTTTTACCTATCCTCCTTCAAGGAGTTACTTCTTGGGGAACTCATCATTCCCTAGTCTCCTTTAGGGAATTCATTTTATGGGAACTCATCATTATTTGGCATCCTTCAAGGAGTGCCTTCCTTGGGAACTCATCATTCCCCGGTCTCCTTCAAGAAGTGACTTCTTCGGGAAATTTTCATTCCCTATAGCCTCCTTTAGGGAGTGATTTATTAGGGAAATAATGGTTCCTTATCCTCCTTAAGGGAGTGCCTTTTTGGGGAACTCCTCATTCTCGAGCCTCCTTAAGGGAGTTCCTTTTTTAGGGAACTGATTGTACCCTCGACTCCTCCAAGAAGTTCCTTCCTTGGGAACTTGACATTCCCCGACGTCCTTCAGGGAGTGCCTTTAGTCAAAACTTGTCATTCCTTGACCTCCTTCAGGGAATGTCTTTCCTCGGAAACTCATTTTTCCCTAGCCTCCTTCAAGGACTTCCTTCCTTGGGAACTAGTCATTCCCTTCCCTTCTTCAAGGAATGTCTTTCCTAGGAACTCATCATTCCATAGCCTCCTTTGGGGAGTTCCTTCTTAGGGAAATTATCATTCCTTGGCCTCCTTGAATGATTTCATTTTATGGGAACTCGTTGTTCCTTGGCCTCCTTTAAGGAGTGCCTTCCTTGGGAATTCATCATTCCCTATCCTCCTTTAAAGAGTTTCTTTTATGGGAACTCATTGTTCCTTTGCCTCCTTTATAAATCCTTTCCTTGGGAACTCATTGTTCCTTGGCCTCCTTCAAGGAGTGTCTTCTTGGGGAACACGTCATTCCATGTCCTCTTTTAGGGGGTACCTTCCTCAAGAACTCATGATTCCTTGGCCTCCTTCAAGGAGTGTCTTCTTTGGGGAACTTGTTGTTCCCTAAATTCCTTCAAGGAGTTCCTTCCTTAGAAACTCACCATTCCCTAGCCTCCTTTAGGGAGTTCATTTATTTGGAATCCATTTTTCCCTAGATTCCTGTAGGGAGTGTCATCCTTGGGAACTCATTGTTCCCTGGCCTCCTTAAGGGACTTCCTTTCCCAGGGAATTGATCATTCCCTAACCTCCTTTAAAAAGTGCCTTCCTTGGGAATGTGTCATTCCTTAGACTCCTTAAATAAATTCCTTTCATAAAGAATGCATTGTTCCTTAGCCTCCTTCAGGGAGTTCCTTTTGTAAGAACTCATTATTCCCTAGTCTCCTTCATGGAGTGCCTTTCTTGGGGAATTCCTTGTTCCTTGGCCTCCTTTAGGGAGTGACCCCTTTTGGGAATTCATTATTCCCTTCTGATCATATTTTCAATCCTTTTTCACAGTAGAGAAGGACCATTGTATAGTATATGGATTTTTTTGAATACTCTCACATCACAATTTTCATTTGAATGGGTGCATATTAATTCTAAAGGTGTCATTCTTCACACATTATTGGTGGTTGTTGATCAAGTATACTCTCTAATAAACATTTAGGTATAGGTTGGCCCTTTGTTATCATTTCATTTTATCTTTTTTCATCCTTTGTATTTACCATAGGTTCCACCCTACCTTGGAAAGTAACCTCAACCATTCCAGTTGGATCAAGATCTCATAAAAAAATAGTGATTCACCTTCATGAGTTTCCTTGGTCTTAGAACTCCATTTCATAACAAAATTCATGTCACTATTTCCTCTTAAGATTAAGAGTTGATACAGTCTGTATCATTGATAAAAATATTCAGACTTCATTCTCATCATTTTTCTAACCCATTCCCTCAAACTCTTGATAGATCACATTATTTATGGTTAGTTATGCTAAATGCATCACCACATTCCATTTTCCTCTCATATCATCCATGACCAATAAACCATTTTCATTTCCCACCATCATTCATCAACCCTTCTAAGGAGACTCACCCTAAGGGATCTACTCATGTTCACTTTCATAAACTCTATCCATACGCATGTGGAAAAGTCTCTTGGCCACATATTTTGGGCCACTCATCTCCATATTTGTAACATATTTGGATTATTTTATTCATTAATAATAAAATAATAACAAAACACCCAAAAATTTTCAAAAAACCAAAACGAGGGAAAAATCATCATTCATATCATATTGTTCAATGACATCTTTTAAGATCGATAGTAGAAATCATCACCCTTGGTCAGAGAATGTACACTGAGTTACCCATGCCTACGATAATTTTAACTATCTACAACACCTCCTATATTCAAATATCCATCAATGTGATTCCCCATAGTTTCCTTGATCAACTATTTATCCATTGTATCCACCAATCCTTAGTCCTACTCTTGCATAAATCAATAACATGATAATATCTCAACATTAGGTCATCTGATTTCTAGTTCATTGTTGTTTCTTCTCCTACTAATTGTCATTTATTCTCTTCCCAAGGAAAGTCTTGAGTCTCATCCCCATTATCCAAATCTCGTGTGTCATTATCAGATTCCTAATCCATTATAGTTGGTTAATTGACTTATCCTTATTGATCCCAAGGGACCTTCCAACATTATTTCTCACATCTTTACTCCCATCGACATCAATGCATTATTTTAAGAGTATTTACACCTTGGTTCCCATTTCCATCATTAATGGTGAACCTTGGAATGAACAAAGAAAGTCATTATTTTTGTTTGATTTAGTCGGTTCCATGATGCCTAACATCATATCATTATCACATCAGAGTGGATCATACATTGATTCCCTCTTCAGATAGATCCCTACAAGTTCTTCCTAGTGATCACTCCTATACTTTTATTTTTACCCCCATTTTATTTTTACCCCCATGTACGAAAAATGTTTCCACACAAAGGATTTTTCAGTGAAAACACTATGATATTGTCATCACCATTGTTATCGTCATATAGCTGGACCATGACATTCAGACATGACCACAAATTACCATGTATTCTTTACTTTGGTAATTTCACAAGTATGGAAATGCCTAGCTGATTTGTATAAGACATCACCATCACATCTATTTTTCGTTTTGTTTTCGGGTGGGCTTCGTCACTTTTTCGTGGGTATTCCTTGGACAAATTTATATCTCTCTCTCTAGCAATATTTAAAATCACAATCATGTAGGAAAAATACAATTATGTATTTTGGCTATATAGAAGCTCCTAACCTCATGCATTAGGAAGAAAATGTTATCACCTCAATTTTATCCATAAGATATATTCAAGCAATCGTTCAAAAGCATCATTAGTTGGCAAGAATACAATATAATAACACTACCTTGTGGCTACTTTGCATCACCTCAAAGTGAAAGAAAGAAACCTTTGAAAGTGGATTTTACATGAGTGAGGTTGAACTCTTTGGTGCATTTAAGGTGGAAATCCTAACTCATGTGAATCTAAGTTGATGTATAGGGGGGATTCAAACTCTCATCTTGTTGAGGACACAACAAACCCCCTTTAATTTTTCTTTTACGAGCAAAAGGAAATCCCCCCCCCACTAAATTTGAACCTTATTTCCTAATCCTCTATTGCTTGAGCCTAATGTTAATTCTTTGTCTACCTTGAGGGAGATGGGAGTTTGATATTGATTGATGATTGTATCGAATGAGTTTGTTTTTTGAGGACTTGTTGAATGGATAACTTAAATTTCACATACTCTTTCTTGCATGTTGTGCCTAATGTCTTCATTTTTATGCTCTCATGTCTTTATCAAACTCTTTAGTCCCAAAATCAGTAATCCTTATTTCGAGTTTGAGACTTGGCATATGAATTTTTCAAGACACTTATCTACAACTACCCATGATTATCATTGAAAAAACCCAACACTCACTGATATTATATTTTTTGTGGTTGCAGGAGCAGGTTTGCAGTGCCACTTCATTTACATGACCACTCCAACCTTGAAATGCATGTGGGGAATCACTTGATATTCTTCCTCTTTCCTAGACTTCTCTCTATGCGTACCTTGTCTATCATTTGAAGCCAACAATCAGCACTAGGAACTAAGCCTTGTCTTTCCCAAGCCCTGTTTCTATCATCAGTATATGATGAGGCCAAAACCTTGTTCCTTGTCCAGAATCTTGATACTTACCAAGCTCCCCTTCATCAGGAAGCAGATTGTCGAGAGTTACCCTTGATATTAATTTTTTACATAGGAAAAATCAAGATTACTTTAGAAATGTTTTTACATGGGTCAAATTAATTTTTCATGGGTAGACTATTTTTACATGATGTGTTTTGTCTAAAACCCTAATGTGTAGTATGTACATTCTCATTTTTTTCATATCCCTGTAATATTAGAAACAATTTAACTCTCTCTTGGATGAAAATTTATATTAAAATGTAGAAACTTGGGCTAATCTTACTAGTCCTTAATATGCAAAATGTAAAATGTTTGGCGATAGTTTTGTAAAAATATTCAAATTTCTAAGGATTTTATACAGTTTTTATAAAATTTTGGCAATTTTTAAGGTAAACTAATTTTATTTTATGGAATCTGGGCAAATCATTTTCAGAAAAAATGGAAATTGGCAAATCGTTTTTTGGGAAAACCATGGAAAATTAGACCATTTGCGAAATTTAGCCCCTAAAATCATCTATCCTCAACCAGTTAAGGTATTGGTTTTTTTTGTTAGGTGACATATTTACTTCATGGTAAATTCCATTCAGAATTACCATTAAGACACACCTTCCCTCATTTTTGAAATCCCCTCCTCCCATCCTCCCGAATGCCTTGGAATAACCTTACCTTAATTATTATTTTAATATTTCAACTAAGGCCCATCAGGATTGGTATGATTTAATATTTATCGCATGCGGGGGGGCGGGGGATTAACTCATAAGAAGATTATGCCATCGGGACCAGGGATGGAATTTCAAATTTATCTTGCCTGTCAAGTGCACTTTTGATGAAAGGCGTTTTTTTTTCATGCATGTCATTTTACGTTTTATACAAATTTATAAGTGTGAAATTGGTTTAGCCGAGTTTAACCACCAACGGGTGTGAAGGAATGACTTTGTACGATGATATTATTAGGTCCGGACCAGGGATGGAATTTCAAATTATTCTGTCTGCCAAGTGCAATCTTTGATGAAAGGCTTTTTTTCTACGTCATTTTAATGCTTTATACAAATTTATATGTGAAATTGGTTTAGTCGAAGTTTAACCACCAACTAAAAGGTGTGAAGGAATGACTTTGCACGATGATAGTCCCTCGCATTTCTTAAGTTGTGGACAATGAGAAAGAAATCCTTCAATAGACAACCCGCTATGGCTAATGCTAGATGAGAGGGTTTGAAGGCGGTACATTCCAACAGATCCCAAGATTCTCGGCCTGTGCTAAAATGTTTTGAGATAAATCAAGCATTTACTCCCATACAACCAATTCCCTGCAGTATACCCAACCTCTCGAAGCCCAAGTCTCGTGCCTATTCCTTTCCTTCTATATTATATTGTGTAGGTAATCCTACCTATAAGCAAGGCAGTTTCATATTTCATACCCAAGAGTTTTTTATGGGTACTCTAGGCCATACAGTCAATTTGACAAGTTGATAATTTTAATGCAAGACAATAGTGACGTATAATATTTATAACCCCGTGGTCAAATACGAAGTTATGGACTAAAGACTAAGTTGTAGCCTGCCACCCAAAGCACCGATCGACGACTCTAGATTAACAACTGAAGCATAACACATCTGAATTGAGCCCATCGACTCCACTTACCAGCCTTTCAAGTTTGGATATATATGGATCTACTTGACTGAAGGAACTTCCCATTAGATTAAGTTACCATCAGACTCTGATGAACTGCCATTAGAGTGAGTTACCATCAAACTCCAATTTTCGTGCATAAGTTTCACCTTCGCACTACGGGATCCCCAATTGTTTTCACTCGTGGAGGAGTATTATTTAATTATTTTTCATAAGCCCATCAGAGTGTGATTAATATATTATTTTAATATTTTTAAGATGTCATTTGGAAGTGGGATTATTATATTATATTAGTGTTTTTTTCCCTATCGAAATGAGTGCCATCGAAGTGTGATAACCCATCGGAATGGACCCATCCTGATAGACCATCAGATTCATAACCTATCATAGAGTTTACTTGGACTTACCTTCATGTCCTGACCTCCCTTGAGTCCGATGGGATTATTTGTTTTAATATTTTAATTTTAACTTAGACTTTGGGTTGCACTTTAATTTTGGGGATTTTGATTAATTTTTTATTTCACGTGGGTGATGTAGATTATTTTATCATTTTTATGTTTATTAATTTTGTTTTACATGGAAAGAGTTATCCATACCCACAGGAAGCCCTCATTAGAGTCAACCCTCCTCACATTTTGACCATGGCATTCCGATAAGTCATCAAAGTGGTAACCATTATGACCATCCCAGAGATTGATGGAGTTTTATTTACCACACATTTTTAATATTTTAATTTTGGGAATACTTTGGGTTATATTTCATGTTGGGGGGAATATTTTGATTTTTAGTTATTTTTATTAATTTTGATTCCATGTGGGTTGGGGGTAATTTTATTTTTTATTTATTTATTAAATTTTGGGTTGGGGGTAATTTCATTATTTTTATTTACCACTCATTTTTAATATTTTAATTTTGGGAAGGATTTGGGTTATATTTCATGTTGGGGAATATTTTGATTTTCAGTTATTTTTATTAATCTTGATTCCACGTGGGTCCGGAGGTAATTGATGCAGGGATTTTTCGGGGATATTTTTAGGGTCATAACTTTTAACTCGGTTATCCATTTGGGTTGAAATTTTATGGCGAGTTGGGTCTCAAATATTTGATTGTGGTGTTGATCTGATTTATCAGATCAGACATCGTTTCGACACTTTTCTAGGGCCAAATTCCTTCATATAAGGACTCAAATTAGGGTTTTAGTGTTTTTATGGGAATTTTTAATTTTTCAATTATTAGTTCTTTCTTAGTTTATGAACTTAATCAGAAAAGTGAGTTGAAAAATAATGTCGCTCTAGTTAGATCTTAGTTAGTGGTCAGTTTTAGAGTCATGTGAGAATTTTCTAAATTTAGTTGTTTTTCTACAAATAGTTGTTTTTCTAAAATTAGTTGTTTTCAAAAATATCAGATATTAGTTATAAGGGGTTGAAATTCCATTGTAATAGTTAGGATGGAGAAGAAATAAAAGAGAGTTATTTTTCCATTTTCATGTGTTTGCATGGTTTATATGATCTTGTGAATGAATCTCGGGCTTTGGCTACATCATTTGGTATCAAAGAAGGAAGACGGTTGGGAGAGGAAGATGAAGAGAAGGTCTTGCTTAGATACGTAGAGATATGAAAACCCTCCAAAGGAAACCAACAGATCTTACAAACATGTTGTCTAGTCATAGAATAATACAAAGAGACGTGTTTGATGAGGAGACAAACCAAGGAGATGTAGATCAACATATAGAACATGAAGAAGAACATGAAGAATATGAAGAAGAACAATTAGAGTGCATGCATTTTGAAGAAAGGATGCTCAGGGCTCTAGAAGTGAGAAATGATAATATCAAGATGGAAGTTTCAAAATATGCATGGAATCTTAAACCAGAGGAGTTAATAGATTGGTTGAACTCCATAGAATTGTATTTTGAATGATAGCCTATGCCAGAGGACATGAACATGAAATTTGCATGCACCAAGTTGAAGGGTCACGCCATGATCTGGTGGGATCATGTGCATAAAGAAAAAGAAAGAAAAGGAAAAGACAAAATTAAGACCTGGCGCAAGATGGAAAAAAAATTGCGAGATTTTTTTTTCCTCTGGACTATGCCCAAACCCTTTTTCGTAGATTTCAAAACTTGAAGAAGAACCTGCCCATCGTGGAGGAACTCACAAACAAGTTTTATCAGTTGTCCATTCATGTGAATCACCAAGAAACTGATGAGAAACTGGATGCAAGGTATGTGAATTGTTTAACTTTTTATATCAATATGAACTGGGCATGCATAGGGTTCACATCATGGAAGAGGCATACCAATTAGCCTCAAAGGTCAAGGAAAAGATAAACCAACAATTTTCTCAAAGGAATAAAGGAGCAAGGAGGGGTACATCGACTACCTCATGGGGTGGTTTTAACTATGGCAGAGGTGAATCATCCCAAGGAGATGAGAAAGAAGAAGATACTCAACAAGGTAATATGAATTATCCACGAGGAAGAGGATTTCAGAAGGGTATAAGTTACGGTGGTGGCAGAGGAGGACCTTATGTGTGTTTTTGGTGTGGTGTAGAGGGTCATCGAGCATTTGAATTCACAAGTTATAACATGAAAGAGACAAAGCAAGGACAACAACCTAGTTTGAACTTGGTCCAAGATGAGAATGAAGAAGGAGGATTTGAATGTGAAGTCGCACCTGATATGGGGGAGAGTCTCATGATACATAGGTCAATGTTGATTATTGAAAAAGAGCAAAGGCAAGGTAGCAACAATGAAGTTTTTTTGGCTTCGAACAAATATTTTTTGAACCGAATGCACTTCCAATGGAAAGGTATGTCAAGTTATTGTTGATAGTGGCAGTTGTGAGAATATGGTTTCCAAATATATGGTAGATAAGTTGAAATTAAGATGTGAAACACATCCCCATCCTTACCAAATTGCATGGTTAAAAAAGGAGAATGAAGTCACCATTAATAAAAATATGTTTGATCAAGTTTTTCATTGGTAAGACTTACAAAGATGAAGTATGGTATGATTTCATTCTGATGGATGCATGTCATCTTTTATTGGGGAGGCCTTGGAAATATGATATAAAATTCATGCATGATGGAGAAAAGAATACATACACCTTTTGGAAGGATGGATCGAAAGTAATCTTATTTCCCCTTAAGGATGAGGGGAAAACTGAAAATATGTTTTCAAAAAGAGAGTTTGTTAAGGAAACAAAGGAAACGATATTATTCTATGCATTAATAGTGAAAAAAGGAGACTTGGAAGACATACTAATTCCTATTGAAGTGGCCAAGTTACTAGAAGAATATGATGATGTTATCCCTAATGAACTAGCTGATGGTCTTTCACCAAAGAGGAATATTCAACATAACATTGATATGATCCCCTAATCATCTTTACCTAATCAGGAAGCCTATAGGATGAGTCCTACACAACATGCAAAGCTCATGTGACAAGTGACGAAACTTATAAAGAAAGGTTTGGTAAGATAAAGCATGAGTCCATGTGTTGTACCAACATTGTTGACTCCAGAAAAGGATAATACATGGAGAATGCGCACACATAGAAGAGTAATCAATAAAATTACCATCAAATATAGGTTTCGTATACCGCAGTTGGACGACATGATGGATGTGCTAGATGGAGTTAAATATTTTAGTAATATTGATGTCACCTAACAAATATGTTTCCTCAATTTCATAGAAATTTCACGGTCTGAATATGTTTCCTCAATTTCATAAAATTCTTACTCTGGCCCCGAATCATTCAAGAAAACATTTATTAAGTAAAATGGTGATGACCTCAAATAACATACCTTTAGAAAGCATCATCAAAAGAATTTATCCTTCCTTTGAATTCCAAAATTTCTTTCTCTTCACTTTCCTCATAACCAAATTTTAGATATCCTTTGTCAATTCTCACACACCCATAGGACCAATATGTTCAAGTGTCTTAAATGAGAGAGCTCCTTCCTCTTATTTATACCTCCAAGTAGCTTCCTTTAAAAACATCTCTAGGTCACTTTGCCCTTGACCCTCCTGCCTTTAGGGTTAACCCACTTCTAATTCTCTCCATTAAATTTATTATTGAATTAATTTATTTTGTATTCACTTTTAAATTGAGTAGTACACCTTTCACTTCACTTTATTATTTTACCTTTTGCAACCCATTAAACCACTTTGACTACTTTGACCTTTTGGGCTTCTAGATGACATATGAGGGTCCCTCCATCCGTAAGGCCATAACTCAAACCATGAGGAGTTATAACGTCACATACCACCGTAAATGGAATGACATGTAATATCCTATATAGAATAGTATTACCTAAAAATATATCAAAACTCATACCATTATCCATCAAACAAACATGGGTCCATTACCCAAACCCTGTTCTCCAACTCTCATGGCCATAACTCTAACCGTGAGGGATTATGTGTGACGCTCCATACCCAATTTAAATGGTGTGACAAGCAATATGTATATAGGATAGTTTCACTACAAATTCATTGGCGTTCATCTCATTATTCCACAAATAAACATGGGTTCTCTAACCATAATTTCTAGGATAACCTTAACTGCAAATCGCCTTCCCGTGGAGGGCCTCTCTCACCATATGGGACCACTTTGGATTTCATCCATTTCTACTCTATTATAAAACCATGAAAAGAATAATAATGATTCATCTTTACATCAAACAATCTTGCTTTCATTACCCAAACTTTGTGCTACTTGGCTTCAAGGTTGACATCAATGACAACCAACCTTTAATCAACAATATCCCCTTTGGCATTGATGAAACACTTTGATGCACACCGAATCATATCACTCATGCTCTCCCCTGAAACCATGCCTCTATCCCTGTTTCGTTTCCTTTGATAAATCTCTCCCTTTGTCATCATCAATGGAAAATGTATCTTTCCATCCTGTGTTGCTCCCTTGGACTAAAATCTTCGTCCCTCTATGGTGCTTCCCCATGTAAATCTAAGACATATAAGATAAGCATTCAAAAAATCATTCATTTTGGAGTAGAAATAACTCCAAGTCCTCTGAGAAGATATTCAAAGGATTCTCGGAAGTGGTTTTGTGCGGAAGATGTCCACTTGTTCTTTTGTTCCCACATACTCAACTCGATGTTCTTTTATACAACCTGTTTCGATAGAAAGTAATACTTGATTAGAAAGTGCTTCGCCTTGAGTGCACGCTGTGTTCTTCGAGATAATCGATGGCGCTTTATTATCACAATATATTGGAATGGGCTCATCATACTCAACCTGTGATATCCGTAATAGTTTGTTTCATCCGAAGAACCCGTGTACAACATGATGTTGTTGCAATATACCGGCTTCTATGTAGATAAAGATATTGATGATTGTTTCGGCTTAGACATGATACTCAAACACTCACCCAAGTAGAACGTTGTTCCACTGGTGTTTACCGGGCCATCAATATAACCTCGCCTAATCTTCATCTCTGTAGCAATAAGTGATAGATCCTTCCTTTATACCATACAACTCTTATGTTCCTTTGAGATATCCTCGAAAATCCTCTTCACCGCTAACACATGTGACTCCTTTGGTGTTGCTTTGAAATCATGCCACTTGTCCAACCGTCAGATTATATACGGTATTCGTGATGTTGTCACATATAGTAGGCTACCAATCATTGACCTCGTATTGCCTATGATCCGTAGACTTCAATCATCATCTTTGCTCAACGGTAACCGGCTATGGAGTGATAACCGGCTTGTAACTTTCCATTCAACCTCTTTAGCATTTTTCCGATATACTTGGTTTGAGAAATACAGATTCCTTTGGTTGCTTTGACGATCCTCAAGTCCCAAAAGAAGGATAGTTATCCAAGTAACGCATTTCAAATTCATTCTCAGATATACTTTGCAAATTTATGCCTTAACCTCTCATCATCACTTCACTAAAAAATAATATCATCAACATAAACTTCAATTAATAAAATATTACCTTCACTTTCCTTGATGTAGAGTGTTGTTGTTTGCACTTCCTTTTCTCGAACTCTATTGTAGATATCTATCCAGCCTAGAGTACCATGCTCTAGGATTCTGCTTTTAGACCATACAAGGTCTCTTTAATTTACACACATAATAACTGGTGGCACTGACAATTGAAATCCTTCTCGTTGTTCAATGTTGACTTCTTCAAGTTCCCCATTCAAAAAAAAAATGATTTTATGTCCATTTGATATACTCTTTAACATTTTGGAGCATGCATAAAGCAAAGCAACCATTTTCCATTCTGGCAATCACTAATGTATCTCAAAGTTTCCATTCTTCAATCTATGCATATCCTTTACATACCAATATAGCTTTGTTCCTTGTAACTTGTCCATCTTCATTTAATTCATTCTAAAACCACATTTTGTTGATCACATTCTTATTCTTTGGTCTTGGAACAAGTTCTATGTCATTTTTCTCTATTTGATCCAATTATTCATTCTTGGACTTATTCCAAAATTCATCCTTGTTTGGTTCTTCAAAACAATTTTGGTTCAATTGTATACAGAGTGCTAGGTGTGTTTGTTCTCGTGGAATGGATTTTTCTTCTAGTCTCAACTCCCGTGATCTTTGTTTCCAACAATTTGATCTACAGGATGATTCTTCTCCACTGCTTACAGGGTGTCTTTGGAGATACTTGGTGAAATTTCTCCTCCTCAAGCTTCTCGGCTGTATTCTCTTCGTCTTCCTCTTCTAACACATCTTCTATTCTTCTCTAGCGTACTTTGATTTGTTTTCTTTCTTCCTTTGATTCTCGTCTTCCTGCTTCATCATCAATTGTTACATTGATTCTTTCCCACAACTTTGTTCAATCTTAGATTGTAACACTTGTATGCTTTCCTTAAAATTTCTGAGTGTTCAAAAAGTATTCCTTTTGTCCACATGAGAGTCAAACTTTCCCATTCTCAAGCATCTTCTCTTTGATGTGGCATTTTCTTCCAAAAACTCAAGTGCTTCACATTTGTTGATCATCCTTTCCATAACTCGTAGGGAATCTTATCAATGTTGTTTCCCGGGAAAGACAATTTGCTTTTGAATGTGAACTGTTGTATGCATCGCCTCGTGGTCCAAAATATATCTATCAATTCTGAATCCATTAGCATTAAGCTTTAGCTTACTGCACTGCCTTTGTTCTTCTTTCAACACCTCCATTTTGTTGAGGTGTCCTAGCAACTAAGAATGCATTTTTATTCCATGATCAAGGCAGTAGTCCATAAATTCATTTAGAGTGAACTCTCCTCCATTATCATATCTCAAGAATTTGATTCTTGAATCCATCTCATTTTCAACCATTTCCTTGTAGATCTTGAAGTTTTCAAAAGTTTCCCAATTTGTTCTTGAGCAAGAAAACTACAAGCCATTCTCAGAGTAATCATCAAATAATAACATAAAGCATCTCTCACCTTAAGCCCTTTTTGTTGTAGTTGGTCCAACTAGATCGCATGCACAATTTCCGTTGGTCTTGTTGTTGAATAATTCCCTTTGATTTGAACCCGGTCTTTGTTTGTTTCCTTGTTGACAATGCTCGCATAAAGTATTGGTTGGTTTCTCTCAGATCCGCATTTCTTTTATCGCTTCAATGACTTCGACACAGCATAAAATTCATGTCACCCATTCTTCCTGTACATAGCCAAATTTCATCTTCATGTCCTAGACAACACTTTTCATTTCCACCTAATTTAACATGTATATGTTGTTTGGATTCTGTACCGTAATTCAAACTAATTTCCCTGACCTTCTCTTTCTTATCTTCACACTTTTGTGAATCAAAAGTAACTTTATGACCTTGGTCACACATTTGACTTCACACTTAGAAGATTATGTTTCATATCTCTACCAATAGAACATTTTGTGCCCTTTTATTCTCAAGTTCTAATCTGCATCAGGTTCTCTTCAATGATTTTGGTCAATTATTTATTTCGAAAGAGACTAGACCATTTCTTTTCTTTTGCAATGTAAGGAATTTGTCTCTATCAATTGCCATGTGTTTTGAACAACCACACCGCCAACATACCATTCATGTTTCTTCCGCTTAGCTTGTAAAGCAAGTGTGAATTCTTCATTGATATACCGATTCTACTTTCTTATCCATGTTGTTTTCCTCAGGTTCTTGTAAATGTGACTCATACTATTCTCAAGGAGGTTCTTTAGGAGGGTCTTTCATTATGCAATTTTTGGCCATCAGTGTCCAAAAATTGTTACATTTGTAACATCTCCAATTTAAGTTCTCAAAGATTAAAACATGTTGTAACTTATTCCTTGTGTTTCAATTAGGTCTCTTGAGTAAACCCTCGTGTATGACTCCTCAAAAGTTGTTATTGTTCCCTGCTGTTAGCTCCTACAATTCATAGCTTTATGTCCAAATTATTACATGCATAACATAAAACAAAAATATAGTTTGATACTTGGGAGTTGAAGATATTCTCAAAGAAGGTGCTCTTATGAATCCTTCTCTTCTTGAGGCTTGTCTATCTGTTGATCTCCTAAACTGGACCTCTCTATAAGCAGGGAGTGTCCCCTGTAATCTCCATTTACATCTCTCATATCCCTTTGATTATTGTTTCTGCATAGCTTTTTGATTTGTTTCTGCTTTGTTATTTTGGAGTTTTTGATCCCTTTTCTCTGTCTGATTGTATCTAAGTCCGCACTTGTCAAGATGAGATTTTGGATCACTGGAGCAATGTCATCCAACTTTTTGAGCTATTCTCTCAGAGTATTTTTCAACCTTCTTGCTCTTACAATCTCTGCCTCCAAGTTTCCAATTATCTTGTCCTTTTCTTTTAGTTGTTCTTGAGTTCTTCTTCAATTCCTTTATCTTCTCTCTATTTGAACCTTCAATCTTGTGATCATTTGTTCTATTTCTATGTCCCTTTGTCTTGTCTATTTTGCTTTGTAGTTTCTTGTTTTCTTCTTTTCTCTCCGATAAATTCTATGGAACACATTAATTCTTCTCATAGTCAACTTCTTCCTCTTCAATTTCATCTTCAATTTCTTCATAATCCTTCTTCTAGCTTTTCTATATTCTTTCTTCTGAGTCTCTTTGTCGACATTTTTACTACCATGAATAGAACTCTCTATGTCTCATCACATTGATTTCCCATCTTCATCCCATGATGAGGATTGTCTCTCTCTTTGATGCATGTTTCTTTCTCAACCTTCTTTGTGTAGTTTTCCTTTATATGTGTTTTATTTCTTTGAGTAACCTTGATCATTTCTCTTTTCTCTTATGAGGACATTTGTTATCAAAATGACCAATACCACTTCAATTAAACAAATTAAAGGAATCTTACCTCATACCTACCATTGGTTCCCTTACTCAGTCTTTTGACAAAGTTGGAAACTTCTTCATCATATTCTGAGAAGTCACTGTTGTTGCTATATTCTTTTCTTGTTCCTTTTCTTTGCTTTGATCTTTGATGCTTTGAATGTCATTTTTATATATGTATTTTCCTATTCAGCTCTCATTTCATATGCTATGAATATTCCATGCAGCTCATCCATGCTTATTGAGTTAAGAGATCCTGATCTTTCTCTAGCTGCTGATATCTTAGGGTTGAATCTCATAGGAAGAGATCTTAGTACCTTTGGAACAATCAAATTCTTCGATTTCTTCTCCCAATACTCTGATTGTATCTAATGCTTAACCTTAAGAAGGGTCATGAATATTCTCTATCTTCCTTCATTTTTATTTTTTCAAACCGACCTCTGTAAGTTTGAAGTTTTGTTGCTTTGAATTTTGTATCTCCTTCATAAATATTTTGAAGCTTGTCCCAAATCTCTTTGGTGGATTTACAATGTGCAACTTTGGTGAATATTGTTTCACTAAAACCATTCAAAAGTGCATTTGTAGCTTTGGAATTATTCTGGCCAAGTTTCACTGCTTTGTCATTTGTTGGTGGAATTGCTGGTACTATGTATCCATATACAATTGATTGCCAAATTTCAAACCCCTATGCTTGTATATACGTCTTCATACTTATGCTCCAAAAAGCATACTTATGTCCATTAAAGTGTGGTATTCCATTTTTATAAGAGTTGGTACTCTCCATGATCTACCTTTTAGTGGTTAAACTAATTTCTGAAGGAACCTACTCTGATAGCAATTGTTGGATTACTAAGAGGGGGGTGAATCAGTAATAGCGTAATTATAATCCTTTTTCTCCAAATAATCCAAGTGTTATATGTGGAAACCCAAATCAGGAGAAAACCACATAATGCTTTATCTTATATGTCTTGAAGAATTACATTCATTGGAAGCACCAACTTCTTTTGTTTTCCATCTGCAACTGGAAGGAGGCTCCAACCCCCTAGTTTCTCAAGCTACAACCCGAGGGAAGCTCCAACTCCCCAATTCTCTGGCTACAACCAAAAGGAGGCTACAACCCCCTATGTTCTTCAGCTACAACCACCTGTCCTTTCCCTGTCCAACTGCCCTGAAGTAGAAGTAGAATGATGGAACCATTGTCACACTATCACTGTGAGATATAACGCTGTAAACATGTACCAATAAACCTGAACCATGCATCAACCTGTACCTCAACCTGTACCATAAACAAGTGCATCAACCATGCACCAACCTGTACCATAAATAAGTGCAACCAACCATGTACCAAATATGTACCAATCATGTGTCAAGTACTCATCAACTAAGACTCATCAATATGTACCAACATCATCAACTATACACCTCATGTATGGGCCAACTCATCAACTACTTTTCTCAACCATGTACCCAACTTGCACCTCAACCAAAATCCCTCATCAATTTCATCATCCAAATATGATTTGTAACTCTGTAATAGACTTGGTGTATATGTTCACATACCTACAAGCCTTCCTTAACTTTAACAACAAGAGACTAGCATTTTAATCAAACGTTTCTTTAGTCTCACAAGACTAGTTTTGGATTAGTCAACAACCCTAACTTGAAATAATCATAACTTTGAACCTGTAATGAATAAATATATAAAACTGATATACAATTTTGTTCAGTGTGTTTTATGTAATTCCTCCAGGTGTCACTACTTGGAACCTCTTATAAAAGGAGTTATGGAAAAAATGGCTCACCTTGTTGAATTCTAGCTTATTCTAGAGAGCGACCTTGTAGAGTGTACCCCGCATGGAATATTTTTTGAATTTATATGAAGCTGTTACAAAAGATACTAAATATGGGACTCTAACCAACACATTTTTTCTTACTGAATTTGGATCTGTTATGAATAATTTATGACGTTTTTACCCGAAACACCTTTCTTTGACTAGTTTCAGGACTATCCACAAACCCTATATTCCACAGAGTGTAACTCCAAAAATAAAAAACCCACAAGATAAATTTTTTACCACTGATACTTGGATATGTTTCCTCAATGGCATAGCAATTTAACAGTCTGAATCATTCTAGAAAAATTTTTATCGCGAAAATGGTGAGATGACCTGAAAAAAACATACCTTAGAAAGCATCATCAAAAGAATTTATCCTTCCTTGAATTCCGGCCCTCTTTTCTTCACTTTCCTCATAAATTCAGCTTATATATCCTTTTTTTACCTCATACACCTATAGGTATTCAATATTCTCAAGCGTTTCTTAAATGAGAGAGCCTTGCCTCTTATTTATACTCTCCAAGTAGCTTCCTTAAAAACATCTTCTAGGTCACTTTTCCCACTTTCCTTATTTTAGGGTTAACCCACTTCTAATTTCTCCATTAAATTTATTATTGAATTA